>JAQIVE010000178.1:0-49078 GCA_034698285.1 Sminthurinus bimaculatus | reverse complement strand
GCATATATATATTTGGCCGTTTATATCTTTGTATGTTTGCAGCCCCGCAATTTACGGCCCACGTCCAAGACAAAGCTGGAAAAATCTTCTTCGTTCCACAAAAGTGCAAGTCAGAATATCGCCTGGCGATTGTGACAACAACAAGAATTTCCTTGGAGAAAGCCGAGAGAAAGCAAGAGTGAAAGTCACTTTTTGCACTGGAAGAAAAAATTCGACTGGTGATTCAGTCAATAGTTGGCTCCGACCTGGCTTTGACGATTTGGGATGTATGGGAAGTATTCCGTTCTCAATATGCTATTTTAGTGCATCGGAGTGTCGTTGTGTTTTTCTTTCGACTTGCTCTTTAGTTGTCTATTTTATTTTATGGTTCTTGGAGATACAAACTCCATTCCTTCTCTTCTTGTCTCGGAATTGCACAGTTTGCGACTCACCATTGTCGTTGTCATTGTCGCGGTACTTGTTCTTGTGTAGTTGACTTTGTACTTGCACTTATCTTTTTTCCCTCTTCTTCTCATTTCACTCACCGAAGGAAGGCATTCGAGTAGGAGTAGGAGTCGGGGCAATGGTAATAGGCCAAGGAAGAATCGGGGATGGGATAAAATGGGATGAGATGAAATGTCAGTAGGCCGAGGGAAATCGTCCTCGTATAACAGTTTCCATTTAAACTCAATTTAAATCCAAATTTAAAGTCCCAAAAATTTAACCTTTCTTCAGTTGCCTCCTTCTTGCTGTGGCTCTTGCTTTTCCTTTCAGCCAGCCAGCCAGCGATCGAGGCGGACAGTTGAAATGAAAGCGGAAAAAGAGCATGCATCGAAGGACGAGCCTAAGAGCAAGAGATAGAAAAATGGGGAAGCAGAAAATAACATGGATACATTTTACTTGATTCCATTTCCATCCATTGGATATGCTAATCAGATCATTTCTCCATTTCCTGCCCGGCTACTCCGATTCCAACTTGAACTTTCTCCACTTTCTCCGCTCCCATTCCACCAAGGAGCTCAGAACTAAAACTAAAAGAGATGGAACTAGAAATGCTGTATAAATAGAGTCATGACTACTACTGCTACTACAACGATGACTTTCTCCGTATTTTAATCTTTTCCCTGCTTTCCCTTTAAAAAGACGGTAAAGGGGAATGATCCAATTTAGTTTTCCCTCCCTCATGTTATTCCCCCTTTGCCCTCAAATTTAACCGTGAAAACGGCATTTAAACGTCTTTTTCGTTTTTCTCCAGGTAAAACCGGCACACAAAGATACGATACACAGTATCTGTACAATACTTTTTGGATACAATAAAATAAAAACGGGAATGTACAATGTACAGCCAACTATCCGCTATCAATAGGCACAATAACCAGTAAAAGAATACCCGGGAAAAGTAGATGTACGGGTATAAATATAAGTAGGGAGAGACAAAGGAAGGCTGAGGGAAAACATGTTTCGAGAGGATGCACGAGGAGAGCGTCCAAAGTACAATCAAAAATCGACATACTATTGTATGTGCCATACCGTACTTATTACACATACATAGTACGTGTATCCATAGTAGATACAGCATGAGCTTGAAAAACAAGCAGCTCACGTACAAAGGGAATGTCAAGTGCGGGAGGAAAAGAGTTGGTTTTGGTTTTTTGACAGGGAACAACTCGAGTCTCTTCTTTTCTCCAGCCACGACTTCTACGACGACGACAACGACAATGACATGGACGAGATGAGACAAGACAAAAAAGACGAAAAAAAAAGCCGGAGAAAGCAGAGGAGCGGAGAGGGAGCTATTCTTGCAAAAGATGGAAAAGAGAGACGAGGAGCGTAGATATAGCGCGATCGTCGACTTCCTCTATAGGAATTTCTCTGTTATATTTATATGGAAGTAATAACTATAGATTACAATACATCCTAAACTGTGTATAGTATATAATATGTGTATGGTGGAATACAGTGATTTTTAGTGTTCAAAACTAAAGTAAACTAAACTAAATGAAAATGGAGGGAAGAGGAAGAGACAGGAGGAGAGAGCAAAGAGAAAGAGAAAGGCAGAGGCTGCGAGGAGCGGGAACGGAGACGGCTGGAGGGGTTGAACGTCGGTGGGAAAATCGATCCTGAAGGTATTGGCTGCTGGGAGCCGTCCTTCATCTCCTATTGAGATCTTCTACACACTACACTGTGTACAAGAACCAGCCGCCGTTTGCTTGCTTGCTTCCTCGTTCAGCTCATGCATTGAAAGTGTGTGAAAGTTCTATGTATGTATGTAGTGGATGAAAACATTGGGGAAATTGAATTTTTCCTCCTGGTTTTCACAAACATTACAAGGGCTTGAGAGCTCCATCAAGTTCCCTATTTTCCCGGTTCTCCTCTTGTTTCAACATTGTCTTGCATCCCAGTGCAAGTTTATCTTTAAACTGCTTTCACCGTCTGCGTTTAGTTTAGTTTGCGCTGCTTTACAATTTACAATATAATACAACCCACATTGAACTCGTGGACTGATTATGAGTTGAGTCGAGCCGCTGCTTTCTCCTGCATACTTTCCCTTTATTCGTTGCCGGTCAACAAAGGTAGTAGAGTGGAGCGATTGGGAAATTGCAAGGCCTCCCTTGCATTGCCTATACATACATAGTTTGTTTGCCTTATCTCTCCCTGGAAGCCATACACAAGAATCGAGCCAACTTGAACTTTCTCCATACATTACATAGAGTGAAAGACTGCTCTTCGAATTTATGAGTCTCATATGAATTATCCACCTACGTCTTTGTAGTTTCCGTGTGGTCTCTACTATAATACATAGACGTACGTAGTATCATCTATGGATGTAGTCTCGGCGTCGCTCCCTTTGCCCTCCTTTCTTTTCAAAGTGCTTTCTCCCACTTTATCTTGTCTCTATATGTCTCTTTATTCCTCTCTATGCATGTATGCATCCATATTTATACTGATCTTGTCTCCGGTCGGCCACTAACGTCATTGATAAATGCCATGCAATTTGTCAAACATGGAAAGTTAACAGCTTGCCCGGCTTTCCCCATGGCCCCGTGATAATACTGATGATGATGACGACGATGCTTGGATTTAAATTTCCATTTCGATTTAAATTTGCCATCTTGCTCAATTAATTGTATCGCCGTCTGATTCCCTACGATTAGGAAGGCGAAAAAGAAGAAGGCCAAGGGAAAGAAAGGCGGGAGGAGAAAGGAGACCGGAAATTAGTTTCTCTAAACAAGCTAAATGCAGCTAGTTTTCGTTGAGGCTGAATAGCTTGAGTTGTCTTGGTACTGGGTACCATTTGCAGAGCTGTACCATTTGGATGCTGGGTCTGGACGATGCTGTCACTTTCAGACGGAAATCCGCAAATGAAATTTGAGCTGTCTGTCTTTTCATTTTCCGGGGGAAAGTTAGTTGGCTGCCTTAAAATGTATGTGTGCTTCAACCTGTTAAAACTCGGGCTTCAACTTGTCAGCAAATTATTGCGTTACATGAAAATCGTCGATGGGCTGCTAAATTTCCGAGAAATCTGCGATTCTTGTGGTCAGGCAAAGAGCAGAATTATTTCAAAATCCGCCTGTTTTTAGGATGTTGGATATATACAGTTAATGCGCTGAGCAATGTTGAGTCAAAAACAGGATTAAAATCCAATTAGAAATTTGCAACTTTCTGTCCAAACATTAACTAGACGTACAACATACATACAGATAAAGATGAAAACGACTTTCTCCAGCTTGCGTTTTAAAAACATGTGGGAGAAAGTACCGTTTATTTACCCGTAGACTTTCACCTTGAGTCATTTTTGCGCCGCACTTTCTCCTCCGAAACATTTAGTCAATATACTATAAAAAATAGTTTGTACGCAGTCAATAAATAGGAGGAACGGGTGTTTAATTTAGATAACCATTTAGTCACGGCACGTTCAATCCTCCACCATTGTAAAAAAGGGAAGCGACTGTCATAATCTTTACCACCACCGGTGCTCCTTTTGTTTTTTCGTCTTTATGAGGTTCTTTAGAGAGAGAAGAATAAAAATATGTAGCGGAAAAACAAAGGTTCCTCTTTTCCTCCTGCTGCTCTTTAAAACTTTATTGGGAGCACAATCATCTTTTTGTGCTTGAATTTATTTTGTTTTGTTTTATTGTATTTTATCGAGATAAGTACCGAGACGAAAATCCACATATATCCTCCATTTTTGTCGCACAAGACGATAGATTGTAAAGAAAAGTGGAGGATATAGGTCTGTGTCGCTGTCTCTACTTTCTCCACTCGACTCGACTCAACTCATCTCATCTCAACGGCGCTCCCTTTCATGTTTATTTGTCGTTTCCATCCTCTATTTTGCCCGACTCCTTTCGCATTCCGGGCCACCGGGAGAAAGTCAAGTCAAGTCACCGTCTCACTTGAAAAAACTTTTTTATAGCTTGGCCATTAGCTCACTCTGCCTTTTGTTATGAGTCTGGGCTGCATCTATAGCATCTATAGATACATAACAATGGCAATAGAGCAGTAAAACACATGTGTAGACTATATGGACAAAATATGAAAACCAGGGAATCGCAGACCCCCCAAAATAAGGGAAAAGGAAGGGGAAGGTACAAGTTGGAGAAAGTGGGGAAAGCACTGCATGCATCATGATGAGCATCGACAAATGTCTTTTTCTTTTACTTTTTTTACATACATACAATACAATACCTTCTCCCTTGGACTGTCTGTCCCACTTTCACTTACTTTATCTTTACTTTTTCTCCCGTAGTTTAATAGCGGTCGAACCTCCAAGTTTCCAACATCCTTATGCAAGGAACAAAATAAGCCCAGTTTTGGTTGGCATGCACGCGGTAAATTATGCCCCGCCGAAAATACATGGAAAATACAGAGAGAATGAAATGGGTGAAAGTGGTGAAAGTAGTAACGAGAAAATGGGAGAAAGCTATAAGAGCAGCATAAAATAGTCGATTGAATCAATTTTTCTCAAGAATCTGAAAAGAAAACTTGCTTCTTTTCTCTTAGCCACTTTCTCCATATATGTACACATTGTAGACTTGACTCGAGTTTACTAGTCGTGACGTGGCTTTAATTGAAATTCAATAAAATAACGTCGTTTTCTTTTCGGTCGTTTCGTCTTGTCTCTCTTCCTGTATACACTTTCCTTCGGTCTCGTGTGTATGCAGTGTGCCTTGAGCATTGACATTCGCTTTCTCCTTGACTTTCTCCCGGAGAAAATTCGAGATGTTACGATTCGACATGAGCGGGTAACTGGAGGGACATAAAGGGAGATGGAGAAGTCAGTTAGTCTTGTTTTATTCGAGACTCCTCTTAACTCGGAGATTTGACTACCAACAAACCTCGCAAACAAACACAAAGTAGGTTGTGTAATATCCTTTAAAGGAATGACTTGACTGTGAATGCATACGGAGCAAAGAATTCTGATTCCAATGCTGATTCACATTCTGAATGGGAACGTGAATGTACAGTGAAAGTACATACAGCCCAGGTCCGGGATTGTTTGCTTTATTAAAAGAATGACTGTTTCCGTCATAAAGTAAATACGAGTGAGACACTCATGGCCCAGCCAGCTCAACTCAACTCAATTCAACTCACTCACGAGATGGGCCAGTCCTGGGAAAAAACTGGGAGAGAAAGTTGTTTCAAACTTTCTTTACGACTCTTATTCCTATTCCAGGTCCTATTTGCAGGGGCAAAATGGGGTATAAAGTATAAACGGGAGATGCTGTAAATGCTGAGTGCATTTCATATAGAAATATGTATTATGCGTGTGTGTACATCAACGAGCAGAAAAATTGTCACGTTGGGACATTTGAGAAGCTCCTCAAGAGCCCCGAAATTCAAAAGTGCAGTGGTTAGTCAATTTCAATTGACAAGCAAAACTGTTTCCATTAGGCATACTTTCATATTCTATATATCTATGTATATTGAACCATCGCAGTCAATGGGCAGAATATTGAAATAAATTGCAAAAAGTAAATTGAAAGTTTTTCGCACTAAATGCTGTGACTCAAGTATGGGCGGGAATTGAATCATTGACTCCTTTTTTAAGTAAAAAGACAAATATTGTACAGCGACATTGAACTAGTCTGCTTTGGTTTTATCGTGACAGCGCCTGGATTACGAGGTCATACCGGGAAAAGTTTGAGTTTGCAGTCCTAGTTGACGTCACCCTAAATCGGAAGATTGGTGATTAGAGGGCCGCTGGCGTCACCATTTTTCATCCTCCGTCTCCGCTGGACACTTATGACCTTTCCCTTCCTCATCGTCATCGTCATCGGCCATTCATTCATAAATTTTTGTCTTACAAAAGTCGCTTTGCATTACATCATGGAGAAAGTAGCGGTGACACTTTTTCCATTTTATCTTTTGTCTTAATGTTAGTTTGGTGTGGGAAAAACTTGATGATGATTGACCTTTTTCACAGAGAGCCAAAAAATTTTGCACTTTTTGTTTTTGGGGTTTCTGGTTTTGCAACAGGGAAAACACATAAGGCTCATTCATCAATATAAATATCGGTGTAAAAGTTTGAAAAGATGGAAGTGTGACTGGTGTAATATTGAAATTGATGGTGGTAAAGCGGGGGACTGTCGCTCTTCTGTAGTTCCTGTACAATGTACATGCAGAGAACTCCTGCGACATTAAGCTTTCTGTACATAAGAGACCTAGAACAAAGAGCCGACTTTTGAATAGAGGTGAACATTTCGGGGAGACAAAAATACGGGAGAGAAAGAGAGCAGGAGTCGGAGTCGGAGTCAGTATGGGAATTCTGAGTATAGACCTTGCAGATAGATACATAGAAAAGACGGCGAGACGTGAGTCGTCAATTTGAAATTAAATAAAAGCTGCTCCTACTTTTATTTTATTCCCGGGGATTCTCTGCAGTTTCTACTCCATCACCGTATACTGCGAAGGCTTCTGTCGCCTACTTTCTCCCGTACTTTTCCTTTCTCCAGCGTCTCTGACTTTGTCTCCGTCGCCGTCGTCTCTGTCTCTGTCTCTGACTGTGTCTGCCTCAGCTGTATGTGTCAAAAGTTGATTCTTTTATTCGGTCAAAATATGATTGATTTCCAAACGGAAAGCAGGAGTCGGAGGAGAGACGCCATCACCCACGACAATTCCAGATTCCCAGTGCAACTCTAACTGTAGTTCCAGCGGAATATGAGAAAAGGTCGTTTTTTCTGGTGACAGGGAAAGTCTTCACTTTTGTTTGATGTATTTAAGTACGGTGTACAATATGTATCCATGATATACTGTAGAAATGTAGTATCATCTCTCCATACTTTTCTTTGCACATGTCTATGTAATATCTCGATGAGTTTTCTCTGTTTATTTTTACTTTTGTTCTTTCACTCTTTTGTCTAAATATTTTCACGGAGACGCGACTTTTTGGTTTACATTACGGTGGTGTAATGTGTTTGGAGGAACTTTGTGGGGAGAATATTTTGGTTTGTTCATTAGCAAAATGTCTTCTCGCCAAATGAAGAAAAATGGGAGGTCGCTCACTATAGATCTACTTTTGTTTCAAAACCGTCACCTTTCCAACTAATTTTTTTGATAGCGTATCAAAATACGAGACGACAATTTCTGTGGATATTTGCACTGTCGAAAAACTAGCGCTAACATATGTGCAATTGTTTAACAACGATTTCTGTTTTTTCAAAACAATGCTTTTTTGCTTGACAGGAGAAAGGGACAAGTCGGTTTTCTAGTTAGCGGGATTTTATAGTCTTTTTGTCTTTTTCTTAATTCGTATCCCTCAAAAATTTCCATTTTCTTGTCTACGTACATTGCCGTCTGTTTCTCTTTTTTCTTGCTTTTTTCTGCCTCGGTTTTATCACGAATTTCCTCCTAGTTTATTCCCATGGCTTGCGGCAGTGCCCAATATAATACAACTATAAAATAGTACAGTGCAATATAAGACAACACAGTGTAGCACTATAGGCCAAGGAATGTACATTGTACATTGTACATGGAACCTGCATGCATGCATGCACGTGCATCTTCTGGGCAAACATACGTACGATACCCGAGTGAAAAATAAAAGAAACCGGCGGAACCCTAATTTGATTTAGCACCAACCAGCTCTAAATCTATCCAGCCCGAGAAAGAAAGAAAGAGTGAACGGCTGGAACGGTTGGAAATGAAGAGACCGAAACAGGATAAGGATAAACCGAACTAAGGGAAAGCAAGTGCAACCAGTTCCAGAATGTGTTTATTTCATACAAGAATTCCCGTTCTTCTTACGTCTACAGTGTACTGTATACTTACAGTCAAGTTGTAGCTGTTCAAAATACCCGACAACAGACTACAATAATGGATGGCGGAAGGGGTGGATAAATAAATGGATGAAAACCGAGCGGGGAGAAAATATGATGAGTTTCATTTTGAGATGATGATAAATTTCAAAGCTTATTTTGCTATACCAATAATGTATTTCTCTTGTGTACATTGTACATTTTACACGAAAACGGAAAGTAAGGGGTAGAAAAAGTGACTGCATTTTGTTTGTTTAACGGCTTTGACTTTTATACTAGTGGTGCATTATCCTTTTACTACATAAAACAAAATTATTTTAAAGGTTTTGCAATGAACCTAGTATTTGTTGTCTAATATTAGCAGACATAAAATCACCAGCATTTTAATGGTTGATTTTAAGTAATTCGTAGGTACTTTATTATCAAAGACCCTTAAAGAGTCGTCTTTCTTCAAAATATGTTTATAAATACTAGATTATGCTAATGATAAACCTCTTTGTTTGTTTGCCCGCAGGAAAGTCGTTCAAATGACCATGACGTGGTACTCCAGTCAGTCCCTTTGGAGATCAGCGGCAAGTATAAATGTACTGTCTCGGCCGAGGCCACATTCCAAACTCTTTTTGATATAAAAGAACTAATTGTTGTGGGTAAGTGGAACTATTTTGACCCTTCTTCTACAATATGATGATTTATATTCCTACGTATGTGTGTTTTTGTGTTTTATCCTGTGGGAGTCGTCACAGTGAAATAGAACTGACTAGAAGCCGAATAAAATGGAATAGAACAAAATGTAGGAAATCCCTACACATTTGGTTTTCAAATCCTACAGTAGCACACGCCTCATTGACTCTATTGAAATGAAACGCTCGTGTTTTCTTTCACAATCCAAACATAGGAAAAATCACCTATGAAGAACAGATACAAAAGATACATTGTGAACACAGTCAGTCAGTTCCTTTTCCATTCCAAGATTCACCTCTTTCTCCCTTCCATTTACCCACATACGTGCATTCGACTTCGCAGTGGTGTACCTATATGTAGATTGTAGATCGGATACTTTGTAGCCTTTCCCTCATTTTCATGCGTACATTATTAACTGTATAACTGTTTCTGTCTCTATCTCGGCACATCTCATACTAGTTGTGCTATTGATCTCATACAAATACACTTGTGCTGTACAGTGCTGTGCACCACAATAAAGACCCTTGTTTTTCCAGCAGAGTAGACAACTACAAAGAAATACACACAGTAAACACAAAAACACATATGCAACGAAAGAGGCTGCACTTGTATACTCTTATATACAAAATACTTGTGTATAGCAGACACCAAAAACAAATGCTCTATTTCATCTTGTATCCTATAAATGAGGGACATTAGCATGAATCAATAGAATGTGTATTAGCCAAAAGGAGTGAGCAGGGAGAACAACAACAGCATGGCTACAGATATTTGAAACGACGTGGTAGGTCAACCGGCATTGAAGCACGCATAAGGCTTTGTTATTATGACTGTATTATTTTGTCATACATAAGTAGATAGACTTGCATCATTTCCATTCACTTGAATTGAATTCGAAATGTAAAAAGCACGCATGGAACATACCATGTGGGATGATAAAAGTACATATTAATATACTAGGTACAGATGGTGATTTGAATAAGTATCTCATCATTTAGTCAGTGAGTCAAGTCAGTCAATCATCAATCAAAATGATTATCCTGCTCTTCAACTCTGGTTTGTCTCAACACAAACAACGCAAGGCTCAGTCTGTAGTCAGCGAGCCGAATGGAGTCTTGGGGCTCATTTTAAATCTATTATATTTTATGTGCAATGATAATCATGCTCAATGTATTGTAAATGTGGAGGATGAAAGTTTATGGGAAATTGATAGAAATGCGAGTATAAACACGAATAAAGAGCTCGTATAATCATTAGGATGGGTCATTATCATTTCCTACGGGCAACTATTGTGCAGTGCCTGTAATATAAACAAATGATTTTTATAGTGGTCATCCTTTGCAACTCCATATTACACTGTGTAAAGTTATTTGAAACATTTCAATTACGACCGTTTGCAAATTCCAGATTATTCTATCAAAAAAGATCTTTATGTAGAAATTTTCCAGTTGTGTGGTTTTTTGTTTGTTGAACAGGGGCAGAAAATATTTGTGACACTGACTGCATCCCATGATATCATCGTAAAAAAGTTAAAATGTGAATTAATACAACACATTTTCCTTTGTTTTTGTAGAAGTGGGCTACGGTGCTCCAATATTATCGCTAAATCAAGACGTTTTCAACCCCGGAGACAAAATCACGGCTAATTGTTCGATAGGTCGAACCTCCCCTCCAGCCAATATCACGTGGTATCTTGGAGATCAAGAAGTAAGTAAAAATCCATCATCTTACATCTTACTGCATTTTATTTTAAATTTTAGAAAAGTATTTTCAAAAAAATAGTTGCAACCCTTAAAACAAATTTTGGGCTTTAATGAACAAATAGCTAAACCGTTTTACATTTTTCGAAGAACCTCAAAGAGAAAATAGAAAGATCTAATGGCAAAATAGGCAATTGTCATAAAATGCCTTAAAGAAGTTTCCCAGCCTCTAAAAAAACTGAAGAATTTGAATGTGCTGATTGTACTGTACATACATATGGTATTGCATTGAGTTAGTGTGAAAATGTAAATAGTGGATCAGCGTAACCGTAAACCGTAAAAGTAAACCTAAGCCTGGTCTGGGTTCTTAGGGCACAAAATTCACGTTCACAACCAAACCAATGGATTGGCAGAAGGGCATAAGGAAAAATTGCGGGTACTTATTGAAATAATACACATGGATGCATCCAAAGTAAAAGTAAACTAAAAGCAAAAGTACAAGTGAATCTACAAAAGTGGAGCTCAAACTGCTGATATAATCGAGAGCTGCACAATGCTACTGGCTGTATAATGTACATGCCTACACATATTCGTCGGTATGTAAGTTTTGAGTGTAGGGAGCAGCGCAACGAGAGGAATAATAAAACGAGGAAATATTTTCGACATTTGAGTTGAATGCAAATTGTTACTAGAGGGGTTTTAATTTGATGTGAGAACGTTAACGCACATTTCCATACTATATGTATAATATTGTACATACTACATACGTACACAATCAGACGAAAAGAGCAGACGGAGATTCGCATTTCAAACATGCATGTGTGTCTGTCTATATATAATGTATATCTATCTATATGAATGTAGGTAGAGATGTAGAGAGATGGCTTTGAAAAGAAACCTCATAAAATTTCATTGCACACACAGACACCACACCACATGCATCTCACCGACAACCACTGGAATAGATAGTGAAAGTGTGCTGACAACAACAGACAACAACTTTATCCTTTATCCTTTCTCCAGTTTCTCTAGCCAGCCAATCCTTGTGTACAATAAAAGGGTAATGGGATCCTCATCATTTCACCACCAACTCCCGCTCTTCTTCTTCTTCTTCTTCGTTTCGTGTGTGTTCATTTCTTTACACATGGAAAATATGCAGAAAATCATCCTAAAAGCTATTCCAACTCACACGTAGTTACTTACACTATTTGTATAGATTATTATGGATATAGATTTTAGTGTATTGTGCCTCGAGCCGTTTGCTATCTTTAAATTGCAGATTGTAACTGTACCTATTTTTTCCTGATAAACATGCCCACGTTCACTCCGTCACAGAGACTATTGTTATTGTTAGTTTTTTGAAAAAAGACTTATTTGCCACTTATGCACTGAAATTTCTGTTACATTCTATGTGTGTGAGAGAGAGAAGCAATTCAAAGGAGCATTTGCAGTGTCGTTTTAAAGACATTCTAAATATTCGATAAAATTTTTGTATTTTGTAAAATACAAAAATAAATGTGGAAAAGAACCAGGTTTTGTTCTGCATTACCTTTTTGTTTGTAAATTGTCAAGATGAATATCACCAGGAAGGAAAATATAGAGCAGGACATAAGGAAAGGGAAAATGATGGTGGAGGGACAAAAATGACGAGAACAAGAACGCTATGTAAAAACATATGCACGTTTCAACCTGGAGTATTATTGAGGTTTGACATTCAAACCATAAATTGCCCTGATTTTTCCACATGGTATGTATTACCAAATATGAAATTTCCACCAGTTAAAATACAAAGCCTCTGTAACCTGTCTTTCATTTTACCCTGCCGAAGGCCAACATCACACATATACAACCGGTAACCAATGCTAACGAAGAAAGGAAAAAACTTGAAAACTCCATATCCATTTGTATCATGAGTAATAGTGTACTGTACATATTTTTATGACATATTTTCCATTCTTCTGCTGGTGCTTCTGTTTGTTCCGCGTCTCTGTGAGTTCGTTCCATCCATTTCTATAAAAACGAATGACTCCATTGACTACAGCCTGGCATGCATTTTGGTCTGGAATAACTATTGTGTAGAGTACTCTGTGTACTCTGTAACCCGCCGTAGACAATACATAATGTAGACAACACGCAGCCCCTTAAATTATATGTATAATGTACGGACATGCATAATGATTCCGGCAACTTTGAATGCTGAAGGGTTGTGCGGCGAATTACGAATTGAAATGGGAATGGGAATGAGAATGAGAACGAGGGTGAGAGTGTGAGTGAGAATAAGCATGAGGACGAAACACACAACTTACCACACAAAACTTGCACATACAGACAAAAAAGTACATTGAGAATCGAATGGAAAACGTAGATCTGCATCTGGAAACGGGAAAAGTTGATGGGGAAGTTGTAGCTGGCTGGCTGGCTGGAGTTGAAATTGAAACCTGGAAGAAAGAGCAAAAAAAGAGAAGAAAAGTACAAGTCTGAAAACTGAATGGGAAAATACTTATCGACTTTTAAAAGCTGTTCCTTGGTTCTGCGTTCCCATATAAGATGAGACCCCACATTCTTATACATTATACACTCATATGCATTAAGATCAAAATGTATGCGCCTATAATGTTTTTATAGGTATATTTACTTGCATTATAAAACTTTCTCTACCTTCTTCCATATCCCCGCCCTGCAAGTCACTGACTGCTTTCACTCGTTCCTTTTTTAAAAGCCTCGAAATGTCAGTAGGTATAAGTTTTTATGCAAGTTCAAGTTAGTTGCCCTGGACTTTTTCTAGTTTTCCATGCCATGCATATTCGAAAAATATTAAATAAAGTAGGTGTACATTTATTTGCAAAGGTAAAGTTAGATGCAAAAAAACGTCCACGTGCTTTACATACATATAAACGTATATACGTATGTAAGCATTATGCATGTATTACACCTTATTATGTTTAATATTTTTAGCTATAGGAAACATAACGGTAGTTTTTTTCGCGAGGGCTCTTTATTTATCTGCAATATACCTGTAAGGAAATTTCCAAAATACATTTAATACCCTCGTTCCACACACAAAGCATACTTGATAAACTATACTAATAATAAAGTGTAGTGTAGGTAAATGGTAAATTGTTTTGCGTAAAAAGTTATACATACAAAGAGCCTGGTCTAAAAATGCACAAAGAGCAAGATATACTTTAGAAAAAAGGCAAGCGACAAGCACGGTGAAAGGAAGGGAAAAAAATGAAAGTACGGTGTCTACAGCGTAAAAGTACAAGAGCTTTACGCACTTTTGAAATATTTAATATAGTGGAGCTTAAGTACCTCGATTTGGCTAAATACAATTCTTTATACATAGAGGGATTCAGGGATGAGATGAGAGTTCACCTTAAACTTGGTTCAAAAAACAGGCCCATTTTCTGTTTGAAGTGAAACTTTTTTGCACGCAGACACATACAAACACACACAAACCATGTTTTCATAAATTCCCTACTTCTTCCTGTTTTAATATAATAGCGATGAGATCCTGTATCTAACTATGATCATGCAGATTCTCTTTCTTACTATACACATAATGCGCTTGTGCAGTAAAGCTAGTGTATATTGCTTGAGTTGATATTTGTGTAGTTGGAATCCTTTCCTGTGCTTACGTTGATTTTAAAATGCAAAAATAAGTAGATTTATTAACAAACCCACCAAAATATTTAATGGTCAGCAAGAAAAGTTACCTTCATAGATAATTTCCCTCAAATCTACCATTTTATTATATTATTATTCTCAAAATGGTAACTTATGCGGTAATATTTAAAAGTACAAAAAGCATCCGAAAAAATTAATGCTTAAAATAAAACTGTGATAACCAAGTTGGTAGTTGATACAAGATATTGCACTCTTGTTTTTGCAATTAGACAAGTTTAAAAATATCTGTAGTAGGTTGTACATTGTACATAGACAATTAGACCCGTTTGCTGTAGGCAAGGTCGACTGTATCTAATGCTTTTATAAAGTATACAGTCCCTCATAATATTTGCAGAAAAATTTTACATACGATTAGAGGGAAAATAATGCCTAAGACTTGCATAGTAACAAGAAGAGATGAAAGTGCTCTTTGTAAACGCGGTAATGGGGAAGCTGGACAAAGTGGAACATAAACACATAAGAGCAGAAAACACCATAACAGAATAAGCTAACATACTGAGACTGTATAATCTTCCTTGTTCTTTGTTTGTGGCTGTGTTCAAGTTTCTTCCGTGAAAAAATTCTTTAGCTAAAAGTGCTTTCTTCAACGTACGCAGTACAAGTTCTGTAATTATTATTATTATTTACTCCATGAAATATGTACACGCAAAATACCGACAGAAAAGGGGCAAGAAAGGAGAACGAGAGGTAGAACGAGAGGAGGGGAGAAGAGAAGAGAGAGGAACACCATCAAGGGTTGTCTTGTTCCTGTTCTTTTACCCCAACACAAGCAAACCCTGGGTTGAAAGTCCATGTGGGTGTTCTGTGGTGGGACTCGTTTCACCACAAATGAGTTCTAATGATGACGACCATAAGTTGGCTCTCCAAGTCCCGCCGGCGTTCGTTAGAGTTGGGGAGATGAAGGATTTCTTCCCGTGTATATTGTGCACTGTATATTGTATGTATATGTATGCATACACGTACCCTGTAACTATTTTACCATGTTTTGTGTGTGAGTTTATTTTCTCCCCCTTTCTACCATGTTTTTGTCCGTACATTTTACCATTTTACATTTCCTAGCTGTGATTTTGCATATACTGTTGAATAATTTGTCGATGGGAGGTATTATTAATTTAACATGGGCTTTCTCCCTTTTTCTCTCGCTCTATTATACACACACATACACATTTACTGTCTCTCTGTATTTCTTCTTTCTCTTTGCTGCATGGATCTCCCTCTTGTTTTCTTGTTTGTGGCTTGGTTTTTCTGTATGTACATCTGTCAGTCTGCTCGTCTCTCCAGTCTCCAGCTAATCTGCAATGTAGAGTTGAAATATGGCGGTGATATAATATTTACGCCCGTATACATAACTTATGTAATGCTCATATTTCTCCTGCAATTTTACTTTAAAATACCTAATACACCGTTATTTTGTCCCTAAAATAAAGACAGAGTCATCTAAGTAATAGACATTTATAATTTATACATTAAACCATCACAAGACTCCTCTTGTTTTAAAATTCTTTTAATGCTCCTCATTTCACTTCTCTCAGAGTCCCGATCCCCGGCCTTTTGTCTAGAATAAATTATTGTAGCTGTGGTGGCATATGCAAAATGCATTAAGTAAATATAGTTCGTAATGGCGCGTGTTTTAGATAATAGCATATTTTAAACAGTATGAACATGAAGTTTTATGGTAATTTTTTGCGCTTAAAACTGTGCTTAAAGTTTATAGATGGTTTTTTACTTTCCCCTCATTTGTGCTCAAAAATTTAAGAACTAAATTAGTGTGAAAAACTTTCGTATACCTCAGTTATGAACAACCCTGCAATTTGGAAGTCTTAGTTCTATAGCTGATATTCAATTCAATCTAACTTGTGTGTTCGTGTAAAGTTACAAAAGTAGGTGTTGTTAATAGAGATTTGTTTGTCAAATTGTTGAGCTAAATAAAGCAAAAATCACGTTTATGCCCAAGAAACACAACACAACGAAACGATCGAGTAATAAGCTCTTAAATTGTAGATTTTAGGCACGAGAATGAGTGATAGGTACTTGTTTTGATGGAGAAAGTTAAGATATTCAGTTAAATGACGTTGGTGAGATAAAGTAAAGGAATTCAATTTTTGAAAACAAAGCACCAGCGATGAAATTCTATGCAAAAATTCTACATAATGTACAATTTGGGGCATAATTGGGTAAACGTTGTAATGCTTACCAGGTGGAAGAAAATGCAAAAATTTTGATAATGTCCAGTAATTTTGGTCAATTTAAAAATTTTGTGAAATCGTTTTTAAAGAGTTTTTTAATTTACAATACACTCAACAACCGAAAGCTCAACAAAATTTTCTGGTTTTTTTTCTGGCAGATAAATCCCAAGAAAGTTCAGACGTTCTCGATCCCGGACGCAAACGACACCACCATTGTGACGACCATGTCGACGACAACATTTGAGTTACCTGAATCTTTTACGATGCTCCACGTCAAGTGCACAGGGAAGCTCTACGACCTGTACTCGGAGTCTTCAATCTTTGAGATGCAGAGACCCACCACTCGCTACTCGATAGGCAGCTCGGACCTCTCGTCGCTCCGCTCTAATTCGACCACTCGAGGTATGTTCATAAAAAATTCTTATGCTTATTATTCTAAAAAAAGTTTTAAGAGCAAGCAATTTATTGGCCGAGTTTTGGAAAAGGGCTAAGCTTAGAAACCACTGTAAATTTATTCAGTATTCTTGATTTATTCATGATCCATTCTTTAAATCTTTGGGTTGCAACCAATAATTTATACACTCAGATCAGTCTGTCATAGTTTTTGAAGAGTCGCATGATATGAACATGAAGAATTGCGGTATTTTCCTCATGTTTATGCACGGAGAATCTCCAGTGGCGTAACCTAAAGAATGACAATAAAAACTCCTTTTGATGATTTCGATCGACCTTTCCTATAAAAAATGTAAGAGGAATGCTCCAGAGAAAAGCCAGTTTTCAAGGAAACAACAAGAAAGACAACAATAACAAAAGGAGAAAGGGTAGGAGAAAGTTAAAGAAAAAAAAAGACTGAGAGGGCTCTTCGTCAAAAGTACAATAGTTAGTTCCTTTCCATTTCATTACAATACCCAAGCCGGGTATTAGATTTGCCTTTCGAATCAAATGACTCTCCAGGGACTCATTCATGACCAAGACGATGAGCACAACGGCGGCGTCTCAAGTTGAAAGCAATGCGCTATAGTAGTTTATACGGGGCTGTGTGTACATGTTTTATACTTAAAATTCTGCCACTTTCTCTATTTCCGCAAGGAAGAAGAAGAAGAAGAAGTAGACGCAGGACGTGAAGTTTGGAAAATAGAGGAATCACACCTGTATCTGTATACTGTTTTCACTCTTATACTGCTTTTTCTCCCTGCCCTTCTCACTCTGCAGCTGTCAGAGTAGGGAAAAATAAGGGTTGGTGTAATAATGCCCGACAATGGAGAAACAAACACATATACGCACCTTTCACACGTTTAGACCAATGCCAAGGACCTCGACGGCAACTGTGTGGCATCGACATGAACTGAAAAAATACAGTCGGTTGCGATACATAATAACAATAATAATGTGGCTAGCCATTTCCGCTCCCCTTGAAATATCGTAACTATACATCTATATATTTCTGGCTCTCTGTTCTATTGCTGAAATTCTTATCGCTCCAAATATTTTTTTTATGAGAAGCAAGTGTAAATGATATTCCTTCCATTCTCAGTCGCTCTCCTTGTTGCTCTTCTCTGTTTTTATGATTATTTTTATTGTGTTGTCTATTGTCTATCGTATATTTTCTGTATCGTAGGTTTTGCTCAAGACTTTCATCAGGCTGGTGGACTCCTTCTCCTGCTTTCTCAGCTGCTCGTCTACTCAATGCTGAAGTCGTTGCAACTCCTGTAACCGTAATCATACAGATAATATTGATAAATATACTATTATTATTATTATACTTATACATGTACAATATATACTTTAAACATATTATATAATATATATGTATATACAACATTATACATACATACTATATGATGTAGAACATAGGGAGAGACCTTGCTGACTTATACATTGAATTGTGAGAGAATAAATAAATACAAATGAAAAAATACGTATAAACATATGTACATAAATAAATGTTATGTATGTACTCCGTTGAGGAAAACGTGAACCAGAAACAAAACCTGTACTCTTTGACAATGACTATGATTAAAATTATATGATTATTATTAACAGTTACTAAGCATAGTTTATAGTGAATATATATATACTCTATAATATGGATAAAACGGATAACAGGTAAGCATTAAAAAAATTGATGCATATTTATATTTAAGGTGTTTAGTTCATTCAACCAAGAACGTTAAGAATTTATAGTGTACCTTTGTATTTAATATGAGTTACGGTATGAGATCTTAAACCAAGTTTTCTATTCGTTTATCAATACATAATATTTACGTAGTTCAATGGATGGGTGCTGGATAGAAAGTCGCCCATGTTTTTTCCAAAGTTTTGACTCAATTTTGAATTAATAGCTAGAAACCCAGTATCAAAAATCAAAACTGTATTAAAGTTCCATACTTTTAATATTATAATTGCCCTCATTATATATCCAACGTTTGTCTAGATAAATCCCAAAATGTATGCACACTTTACTGTGAACCCTTATGAGCTGTGAAAATATAAATGATAGAATTTTTGGATTTAAAATTTAAACCTTTTGAGATGAGATAATTGTAAGCTATATGAGATTATTACAAAATATTAAAATTACCAAAATCAATCAAAAATGTTGAAATTTAGGCATTTTTGAGACATTCAAGGGTAGGGTAAGTGTATTGATATCGATAGATAAAAATATGTATTTCACATTAATGTATACGAATGAACTGACAAGTACGTAAATACATTATTGAAAGGAATGATGAGTAATATAAAATAATGTATTATTGGTATTTAATATGTTATCACTTATCTGACTTCGTATTTTACAAACATAGTAATAATAGCTATTTACAAATATTATATTGGGGGGGGGGGTGTTGTTAAAACAGATATGGTATAAGACTTTTACTAATACTGTTATCATGTTATTTTAATAAGGTATATAGAAGAAAATACTTAAGAAAGTGTTGGCATGAAAGTTAACTTTCTTCTCCGTTTCTTACACGCATAATGTGTCGCATATTAGAGAGGACCTAAAATTATATACATTATACCTGTTCACACATAAATATGTACTACATACACAGTATTTTGAAATCTTGACAGTTTTACTTCTAGTCAAAATACAGTTAGAAAACAACTGAACAGCAAACCAACTGGGCCAAGCTAGTTTAAGAACGTCTTCCTCTTTTGACCCCGCTTTACATACTTTACAAATGTTGAATTTCATAATTGAAAAGGTCTACAATTACTTGACTTCAATTGAAAATAAGGTTGTGTAATTCTAGCATATGATAAAGTTTATAAATATTATACTGCACTGTACTTTAATTTGTCAATTTTTGGATGTTTCTGTTGAACCCGTTGTAAAAGAAGAAAAAACCTGCTGACAGTCTACCAGTTTCTACTCAATATATTTCTCTCATAACTTTGTATGAAGTTAATTAGAATTTCGAAAAAAAAATCAACGTTCGATATTTAACAATAATAATTATGGTATAAAACTAAAATTGTGCAAGAGAACAAGATTTACACGTATAGAACATTATATATATTACTGAAAACTTTCTATAAAAAGATACATGAAATAAAGAAATTGTGATGCCAAAACAATTAATGTGAACAATGTAGAAGTCTCAAAGAAATTTTGCACTTTTTTACTCTATTCTTTTCCTGTAATGATTACGATATAAAACTACGAGCTATCTTTTATCTTAAAATTTGAATGGTCTCAAGTATCAAGCATTTTATCTCGCTCACTTACAAAATCAAGGCATCTTTTTAATTAATTTGGATATCCAAATCTTGAAAAATCTTTGGAGAACATTCTTGAACAATCACAAAAATGCTCCGATCGACTTTATGTAAGAGTTTATTTCTTGACTGACGAGAAATGAAGCATCTTACTTTGGCAACTTTTGCATTTGCCTCAACTTTTATATCTACTAATGATCATCTTCCACAGTGTAGCAGTAAAGGGCCTCGTCTATTCATCATCCACCGGAATTTTGGCTAGAGTAACTTAACTTTCTTTCATTTATTCATTAAATCCGTAACTTTGGATGCGGAAAACACGACGAAAAACATCATTTTTATATCTTTATTATGACTGATTCCTCATCATCATTATTATCATCATCATCATCATCATCATCATCATCATCATCAAATTCCTATCATAATGATCATCGTCCTCGTTGTGACTGTGATTGTTACAAGTTGTTCATCTGTTTATGTCCTGTTTATTGAACCTGGAAGACTTGTATTTGCTCCTTGTTTTGATAGCCTTCTTCTCGTAACTAATTGAAAGGATGTTAAATAACTCGGATAATTCTCCATACATGTTTTATCCATGCGTTTCATGCACGCGCTCCTTTCCTTCCTTTCCCCTTCTGCTCCCCTTACATGCTCCTCTATTACATCTCTTATTAATAAGAAACATCTCCTAGCGACTTGCACCCGTATACATAGTTGTAGTCGTGTGTGTCTGTATTTCATACATGTTGAATGAACCGTACGTGTATACTACTTATGATCATGGCTGTTGATGGCAACTTGAGTGATTCTCTTAGTTCTGGTCATGAGCTCGTGTGTGAGTACGTGAACAGGGAGCAGGGAGCAGCGAACACTCTACATTCTACACATGAATGACCGAATGTGCGTTCATTCCCTGTGTACTGTATATTGTATATACTGTATCGTATCATATCACATTGTATCCTATTTTATTTTATTCAACTCCCAAAGCACAACACTGCGCGTGGAACAGAGAACAGGGCGAGCAACAGGAAGGAAAAGAAAAAGAGGAGAAAAGGGCAATAAAACTCTAAAGTAATTATTGAGGACGGCAAAATTAGAAGCGAAGAAATATGTTGAAGTGGAAAGAAACTGAAGGATATAGAGAAGGAAAAGCGGACGAAAGGAGAGAAGAGAGAAAGAAAGAAAAGTTTTACTTGTTCATGATTTATGGGGTTGAGGACATATGAAGAAGGATCTCTGATATAGAGCACTGCTCATATACACTGTATACGCACATACGCACAAAAAACTCATCTGTTCTCTACAGTCTATACACATATGACTGTATGTATAGCATGTAGTCATGATGTACCCATAGTACACATTTTGTACTCTAGATTTCCTAAACTGAGACTCTGTCCACATTCATATCCATATCAGTTCAACTCACAGTATCCGCATTCAGCCTCACGACAACGAATCTTGGAAATTTTCATGTGGAGCCGCATACTTTCCTACATCTTTCTCCATATACTGGCCAGAGAATCTCCAGAGAAGACGACGATGCGAAAGCAAGTTGTATGATGGTATGAGATGGAGAAAGAAGCGGCATAAAAGTAAAAGAGTCGGTTTCCTCCCTGTATGAAAGTATGTTCCCTCTTTCTTCCACTTTCTCTCATCTTCATCCCACAACTGAGGAACTAGTCCCGAGTCTAGACGGAGGCAAAAGTAAAAGAAACGCAAAGGAAAGGCAACAAGACGAAAAGGGACGTTAATCTAAGAACCAAGGGAAAGTTATGCCTGTGTATAGACTGTAGACTGCGTAGACATCCGCCATCCATACCATAACATACCGGCTTTGAGAAAGGGAAACAGAGAAGAATTCCTTGAATCTTTTACCGTAATATCTGTATTTAGATGTGTACAGCTTGTCTGATCTATGCTTGTGAGTGTAACTGGACACACGTGTGTGAATACACATTACACATACATACATAATATAAATATAAGGATGAAGTTACACATACAAATGAGAGCTATTTTATGTACGATTCAAAAAGTAACACAGATGAAAATCTGATTGTTTTGTAGTCATTATAATATTATTTTCACATTATAGAACACAACGTCAAGAAACTTTGCGTTGTCTCTGCATATGAATGTTACTAAAACTGTGCTTTCCTCTGTATACCTACTGTAAACCTGTGGCGGTCATCTATCTAAAGCGGATATGCTTAGAATTCTAAATCTTTGCGAGAAGGATAGGGATATTTGGAAGATAAAGGGAACAACTGGTTATTTTGCTCAGTTTTGCAAAACACCTTCTTCTATTTAAGAATATTTTTTCATACTTTCAAAATTCGAGAATTAATTGAGTAAAAACGTTGTAAATTAATCTGAAAATACTACAAAATCAAGAATCCATACAAACTGTATATGCATAAGTATATACAATGTACAAACTGCCCTAATATGCAGTGTAAACGGAATCTGAATGCTGAATCTGTTTTGCTGTTCAACATTATACTTTAGTAATAAAAGAACAAGTGACTGCTTCTGATACGCACATTTACTTTACACTGGGAGGACTTTCAACTAAAGAGTTTGTCTCATTCTCATTTCCTTTATCACTATAATTCTCTTCCCTTTTATCCTTGAGCACAACTTGCAACACAGTACAACAAAAACTCAGCACAACGTCTAATATATGTACATTGTACATTGTACATCCATACATACTACGTAGACTTTACACGAACACAAATTATGAGAGTTGAAGAAGGCGGAACGTCGGAAGCCGTTTTTTCGACAGACAAACCGACAAGAGCAAAAGGATAAAAGAAGAGGACGAGAGCGAAGACGAAGGAGAAGAAGAAGAAGAAGTACCAACATCACAAGAAGAATGTTGGTGGTTTTACCCACATTCCAAAACCGCCCCTAAAACCATCCTTAATTAAGACTGTACATTCCTATCATTTCCATAAGGCGGGAGTTCCACTGCACAATGTTCCCGTTCACATATAAGCATTTGTAAATAGAAGTTGCTGTATTCTCGTAACTTTCTCTTGAAAAACTGCAAAAAGAAAATGTAACAATAGCTCTTATAGGATCGTAGAATCTTATAGGTACACATATTCTTTCTATTCCTCCCGTGTTTTCCGCAGCAGATATACAATAAACACTGAATGTATGCATATACACACATGTATGTATGCATGTATGTATGTATGAGACAAGGGAATTTTCATTTGTCTTGTACATTGTTCAGAAATTTCTGCTTTCTCTTCTTGTGATGTTCCGAGGCTTGTCGCTCCTCAAAGTCTTCATTTAACTGAGCTGACTTTCTCCCGTTTGAGCTTCATCCCAATGCAATGTTCGTTCACTTACACTTTCTCTTTTGCTTTCGCTCTCGCCTCTCCTTCTTTCTCGCGGTTTTTCGAGTCAATTTACTTTCATCATTCTGTCGTTCCAGGCTTTCTCTTTTTCTTCCTATCTTTATTTACTGGTTCAATGAAGGTACATTTTGCTATCTGCTAACATAGGTTGTGTGTGTGCATACTTTGTCTGGTCTGTCCATGTTCACATCGACCGTGTTTACCGTACTGTTGGTTCACTGTACATTGTACAATGTACGAGGCGGACGAAAGCTTCTGGGAAATTAAATCAGGAAATTATAGGCGATAACCAACAGATCCAACAAAACTATTCATCAATCTTGCAAGTCTCTCAAGTCTGACGAGTCCACAGCCATTCCACTCATTGTACATTGAATATTGTATACATGCATACATTTATATACATACACAAAGTATACAGTTTTTATCTTCAAAGTACACAACCTAGCTTTGGATAGCAATTTGCAAAAATAAGCAACGGCCAACCCCTTTGCCTAATACGATACATGGTCCGCTTTTGAGCCCACTGTATGCATTACGTCAAATTATTCTGTCCAAATTTAGCTCACTCCTCTGCCTCCAAATTTCCAGTGACACATTCCGTTCAACCAAAGCAAGACTAGAGGTAAGAAGTACATTGATATCTATATGATACATTTTTAGAACAGAGTAGATATAGCGAATTTCCTTGTAAATTTAGTGTCACAGAATGGACGAAAGGACGAGCTTGCTCAAATATAGATGAGAATTGCTAATGTGAACAAGCTTTGTGTGAGGCGCAGTACTATGTACATCATATTGAATCTCATGCCGTCAAGAGAAATGGATAACCACCTCACAAAAAGCTTGTCATTCAAAATACATTTTCAGCAGTACTTTTATGCACCTTGACTCAACTCAACTCTTATCACTATGCATACAGCCTACAGCCGCTGAGTTACTGTTGTTTCTACATATTTACATACGCCAAAATTCACCTAATTTGTAAAGTCGGACGTCAGCATGACCTAAACAAACGAGAAAAAACAAACAAACAGCAAAAGGGAAAGAGAGTAGGCGGGTCTGGACAAGTTATGTATAAAAGTTGTGGAGCCAAATAGAAAGACAGACAAAAATGGAAAACTAAAGAAAAATGTTGGCTTCTAAATGATTCATTTAAAATGAATAACTACTTCAACTTTGGGTACCAAGATAAATATTATAATACGAAGTTGACGTGAATAATGAGCGCTGAGTTTTTTTATTTTTTTACTGAAAATCTCACTGTGCATACTTTATGCAAGATGCATCCCAACGTTAATTATTTGCAAATCATTTCGTACGCTCGTTACTTTAATTTTTCACCTAATACACAGTGCACAGTGCACAACATGAAGCCTTGTTTCCACTTGATGGTGGGGGTAAATTTTAAGCTGTTGTATACCCTATTTAAATACTATATCATGTGTTGGGGCGCAGATAAAATGTTAACGATTTCATTTTTTCCATGTTCATCCGTCGGCATTTGCTCCCTCATTATTTTATTGAAAATTAAAAATTACGTCATCCTCTCTTCATCTAAGTTTCCTAGTAATTCAGTGCTGAAAGCTCCTGAAGCCCCTGAAAAAAATCCTTTTAAATGTTCTGCAGCAGGATTTTTGTTCCACTTTCTAGACACACTTTTGCTTCGTTTCTGTGTTAATTACCGAGTTTTACGGGGCAGAATGGAATATGATGAGGAGAGAAGAATTTTTTGGCAATTAAAATGCCCCTCTTGAACATTTACAAATTAATTTTTTGCTTTCATTTTAACTCCATTTTTTGACTCTTTCTTCTAAAGTTTCTCCCGTAACTGCCTTAAACGTGCATCTCTCTCTCTTTGGTCGTGATTTTGTTTTTGCCTTTGTGCTTGCACTGATTGTTCATTGTTCATCTATTCCAAGTAGACTTTAAGGGAATGGGAAAGCAAAATAAGGGAAAGGAGAAGGGGAGAGAAAGTTCCATTCATTCAAATAATAATAAAGTTTTTATCTCCTCAAATCTGCTACATTACGAATGAAATGAGAAGACGAAAATGAACTCAATAATGAAGGACGTAGGCACATTACGCTACTGTATTTTACGTATAATGCTACAAACTACATACATATACATATGTACATTCATATGTATACGCAAGTTGGCTGACGTACATGCATAATTTGTGTATCTAGCGGGAAAAAAGAGGGAAAATAAAGGAGGACGAAGATGATGACGATGACGAGAAAGGCGATGAAGATGCAGATGTAGATGAAGATGAAGCGAAGGAAGAGGAGTAGAAGGAGGAATGTCTCATCACTTTCCTTTCCCTTTGCCGTTATCCTCTCCTCATTTAGTCGACTGTGCAAACAGCAAATGCCTGTTCACTCTCCATACAAATGTCTGCGAGTGTAATCGGCGTCCTAATTGTCGTCCTTATAATGATCCTATACAAAGTTTGTATATGTATGTACTGTATTTTATGGATAATATTATGGCTGTACATAGTATATAGTTTGCCCTGTGTACATATATTTGACGATAAGAGTCACTGTTCAGATAGGAAATGCGCCCAAGCTTAAATATTAATTGGAATACTTTCTTCTCCTTTTCTCTTGTTGCTGCCCTGGTTTTCTCTACGTACACATTATACATCTATACACCCAGTATGTATACATCTGTACATAAATATAGTCGTCGTCATCGTCATCTTGGGGTTTCCTTTCCTGTTTGCTGTATAATTGTAATCTTAGTCATTAGTATTATTTTTCCGGTTTTCCTTTCACGTACAAGCAAACGTGTTTTTCTGAGTCAACCGATTATTACCTTTGTATATCGTTTTGGCTTTGAAAATTGTTACCTAGGTGAACACCTGTCATTTGTACTTTTTTGTATTTTTATTGGGATGCATCTAGCCGAAAAGTATTATTTTGAAGCTTAACTGGCTTGTAATTAGCTGATTTCCAACTATGAAGAAAATCAGTCATGAAAACTGAACAGCAAAGGAACAAAGTCAATGTCTCGGCATTTTGGTCTTAAATTATTTTTTTGTTTGGCGTTTGGTTTTTGATGAAAAAACTGATTACATAAATGGAAATAATTTTCACGCTTGTATCCCGACTGTTTTACATTTGTAATAAGCTTCCTA
Source organism: Sminthurinus bimaculatus (assembly GCA_034698285.1). Lineage (NCBI taxonomy): Eukaryota > Metazoa > Arthropoda > Collembola > Symphypleona > Katiannidae > Sminthurinus > Sminthurinus bimaculatus. The sequence continues at coordinate 22,336 of JAQIVE010000178.1, read as the reverse complement.
ATTTTGAGCAAACTTGCTGGTCGTAATTAAACAGAATACAAAGATTTGTGGTAAGGTCAGTGTGGTTTTCATTATTTAATTAATACGACACAAAATTCTAATACTGTAAAAACGGACGGCAAATATTAGCGTCGTAAGAACTTAAGAAAGAAGAAACTCGCGCAAATATGTGGGACTGAGCATTATTAGGAATGAGTATACATTATACATAGTTTGAGTAAATGGAGAAACTCGTTCGTTGACTCACTCATTCATTCATGCATTCAGAATTTGTAGGAAAATGCATGGAGAAAAATATTTGTTTGTTTCCAAGCCATTAATTCATTAAGTCAGCTTTGTCGCGTTCCTCGTCCACATATAGCACAACTCTCTCTCTCTCTCTCGATTTTATACGCACTATTCAGAGAAAGCAAAAGCAAACAAGAGAATATGAACTTTACAGTCCACAGCCAAGAGTTTATACGATCTGCATATCGTATGAACTCCTATATGTGTGTATAATCCAATTCATTCTTTTGGGTTGGAAAGCCGCAGTTCTCCACGTTTTCTACTTTAATAATGTGATGATGATATGACTTTCATTTCATTCAGAACATTCTCCTCGTATTAAACTTGGTATATCTTTGGTCTTTGTTTCCAAATTGTATTCAGCTGCTCCTGTCCTCATGCACATAACCTTTTTTATCTCCTCATCTGAAATATTTCATCCCTCATCTATTTAAACAAGCAATTGGAGCTTACTATCCAGTATCTCGAGCTCCAGAATATAAAAAGCGCTGGAGCTGGAACAGGAAGGTGACCATGTATTATCATTATAATAAAGTATAATACACAAGATCTTTTCAACTTCTTCATTGTTTCATGTTCGTTTGACCGTTAAAACTCAAGCACGAGCATTTTAGTCATATTTTTTAACTGTGCTCCTTTATTTTCAACCATTTTTTGGCAAACTTACATTGTGAGCATACACGCATAAGAATTCTCTTTGATTCAAATTTTTAAGTGGAAGAAGACAAGCTGCGATATGAGCAGAGGAAAATTCTTGAACGTGGAAAACGAACTGAGTGAATGGCACGACAAATGGCGATGGTATTGGAGAAAGGGCATTGAAGGTGTAAAAATTGAAATTTGGGTTCACATTTAAATCCCATATATAGAAATGGCAGATAATATAGTTTCAAAACCATCCAAGATGGGGGAAAGGGTTGCAAATATATCTCAAGAAATAAAATAATGGAGAAAGGGTAAGGAAAAGTGAAGGAGCTCATTAACTTGGATGTTGGTGCGGGTCTTAAAGATAAAGAAACGAGAGGGAAGGGAGAAAAGAAGAGGCTGCAAATGGAAGAGGACGAACTTGGTTTGCAACGGGGTGTGAGAGCATCGAATCGAACTGCATGGATGAGTTGGAATTAAAGATTTGGCTCACCCATCTCCAGGCTCCTCGGATTTATTTATTGAGGATTGAGTGGAGCTATTCAAATCGGAATCCAATTGCTTTTACACGGTGGAATGGAATGGAATCAGGCAAATTTGGACGGTCGTTTTCATATCGATCTCTCCTCTTTTCTATTCTTGTCGTTCCTTGAGTCCCCTTTACCTTATTCTATGTTTATGCTTCCATCTTCAAAAATTCCTTTTTACGCTCCTCAGCAGCGTCAGACAACCCTTCAATGCACTGGAATTCCAAAGATGGCTTCGATTTCAACGAAGGTTTTGACAGTAATGTTAAATTGTAAAATATGTATTTGGCCATTTTTTTGAAATGTACATTTTGTCCCAGTACATATTGCTTTGGAAATGTACAACTGAATGGACAAGGTACCCTTTCTTCATAAACGGACTTTTGTAAATAATATGTAAGTAAATGATATGGGCTGGGGTGTGTTAAAAAGCTGTGGGTGCATAATGACTTTTTGAGCTTCAAGCAACTAATCAAATAGTCCTTTTGAAAAGCGTTAAAAAAACTATAAATTAGCTATTTTCACACCATACTAAAAATAACTAAAAATACAAAAAATTGCTATAGCAAATGACAATTTCTTTGGAAAAGACCAAAGAAAATCTTAAAATCTAAGATCAGGTTTAAAATGGATACACTGTGTGTGCTTCGTTATTGGTGTAATCTAATGTTATAACATGCAGGAATAAAAACCTCTGAGATATCACTTTTCAGTCAAACCTCCACCATGTAAGTATTTACTTGTACAAAAGCATAACACTTTCCCTCAGATCTATATCATTTATACCTATACATACCAGTAAATACATTTCTACAAGCGATATCAAAGCAAAAGTGCAGGACATGGAAGATATTTGAAACTCCAGAATGCAATAAATGTGTATGGGGGTAAGAAGAAAGGAACATCATGAGAATAGCTAACACAATCACAAGCTACCCCCTTCAATATCCAATCCGTTTCTGATTTTGGTTCCGTCGAGAACTAAACGGAAAATGCTATTATTTAGTCAGCATACGTACCCCATGCTCCATGCCATGCAGTTTGCATATGTTGTGTATGCTGCTTAGATGTCATCCATATGTATCGACCTATCCATACACAAGAATATTGCCTGTCGATAGACTACACTCTTGGTATGTATTGGCATTTACGTGTAATTCCTTTTTGTGGTGTACGCTGTGCATTCAAATTTCAAATTCCCCGAATCTTTTGTAAATCTTACAAATACATTTCCCGTTTCTCTTTTCTTTCCTAGAAATGTGCATTCTTTCTACGCTTCCGACTTTCCGTCTTTTTCGGCGAAGGTACGCAAAAAGCAGGAATTCCGAATTCAAATTCAAATCCAAATCCGACGCCGTATGCAACAAATGCATATGGAATATGCGTTTGTGTGCATGTCTATAAAGGGAGTTCAATCCATATTCGTACGCATTGAAAACGATTACCTTACTGTTTAAACGGCGGCAAACATAAAAGTAAAGAAATCAAACTGCAGAAAGCCGAACCCTGATCTGAACTGCGGATTGCATTCACTGTTATCACGGTGGGTATCATATAAATAGAAGACACAAGGAAGAAGGAAATAACGCAGAATTCATGCAACAACAAACAAGTGTTATTGACGTATAAATACATGTTGACGTCGTAACCGATTGACTTCTGTGATAATAAGGGGAAATCTATATTATTATGCACATCCTTTGTAACACCATCATGTTAACCATTATTTATGGAAATAAATTAACTTTTGTTGGGTTTTACAAAAAAAGGGGAAATTTATATGTGTTGTATTCAGAATTTATTACGTTATAGTTTCATCGCAATCGTTATTGTGAATTTACTTTTACCTCATGATTTTCAAGGTTTTGAATTTTTCATGCATGCATAATGTATTCACACGAGTGCGATTGTAAACTGCATAGGTTATTGACAAAGAAACTTTTATTATTAAATCCCCTTAAAAATTACGAAAGATATTTGATAAAATAATGTGCTGATTGCAAAAAATTAAATAAATTATGGTCTTCCATAATATGTATCTTGTGGAATGTACATTTTTCCCTCATCCTCCTTGCATGTTACCCTGCCAATTGCGGATTTGACAATTGCAGTCGCATGCGATTGTGAATTTACTCACAACCCTTTATTGATTTGATTCAATCTGTTGACTTTTTCATTATACATACTATATCACACTGCATAAAAAAGTCCGGAGGAATAAGATGCAAGCAAATCCAAAACTTAAGTACCGTATCTGTTTGAATTGTGTTGCTGCCTTACTACGGTTTTCATTTTGAATTCGCACCGACGTACAATTCAAAGTGCAGCACTATTCAAATCAAGCCCAGAGCATGAATTTCAAATGGAAATTGCATGCCATACTAAAAAGTTCCTTTCTCTTTATCCGCGACGTACTATTCAAAGTTCTGCACTACTAGATGCTGCCGCACAATTCAAACAGATACGTTATGTTGTAAAGGGAGTAGCAGTATAGCAATAAGCATAAAAAACCAGCAGCAACATTGCAAGTGACCTATAGCCATGCATCGGATACAAGTTGAATTGTATGTAAGGTGTGATCCAAAATTATAGGACACATGACTTTTTTTGGTTTTTTTGAAAACCCTTTTCAATTTCAAGATTATTGTTATGCGTCCATGCGAAGGGTACTAAGGCATAACTACTTACCAAAAATGAACGAAATTCAATAACCCTTGCGTCGCATGTAGGCAACAGAACCTGAACCGAGGTATCTTGATCGCAGGTTGAGTTTCTTCTTTTTAGGACCTCTTACTCTTTACTTTAACAATACGAGTAGCGGATTCAGACGTAATACCAGCAGTCACACTACACTCTAAAGAAGTATTCCCATGACCCCATGCAGGCGTAAAACTTTACACTATACCGCATCTTTTTAAATATAATGAGAGTAAAAGCTAAACGTAAAATGTTGTAAAACGTTAATAGAATAACATGTACAAATTAAAATTTTTTCAGGTAATATATAAGCTAGAATTCATTGCTAAAGTTTACGTTTTTGCATGCGAATTTGCAAATTTTTTAGTGCAGCAACCCTCAAGAAATGGTCATCAAATGTACATGTAGTATATGTAGTACATATATATGTACTGTAATGCTGGCACTGACTCCTACTCCTACATTTTCTGCCTTCTTCTCTTCTTCTGCTGCTGTTCTGTAGCCGCCGCCTTCTCCATGAATTTATTTGCACTGCTACGAGAAAAGGCATAGAAGTCCCATAAAAAAGAAACTTAAATCTATTCTACTACGAGCCTCATATACGAATACCAATGCGAATACGAAACACGGATACGAACATGCATCGCACAGTGCCATATAGCTAGGGAGAAAGCTTGAGAAAGCTGTAACTGTAGCTGTTCTTCAGCTCAAAGCTGAAACTGGATCTGCTACAAAAAATATTTGTCTGTATTGTGCAGACGCACTATGTATATTGTGCTTTAAGGTTCAAGATCTATGTATGTAAGAAGAATGTATAGTATTACGGGCACTCGTAACATTCGCATCCAGTCCAGACCAATCCAAAGTCAAATTCAAAGCCAAAGCCAAGTGGTATGCAGACCTATGGATACCAGAACCAAAAGTATGTAGAAATATGTAGGATTTTGGAGTCACCACAGAAGAATGTGAATCCTAAACGTCTCCTGAATGTATTTGACTCAGAATCGGACTTGAGTGAAACTGGACTTGTATTTTTTCGATTGCTTATATTCGAAAAAAATTGGGAAAAGAAGGAAAGGTCTGCTAAACAGTATGTAGTACGGCCAAACTATGCTGTGCCATTTTACAAGAATCTTTAGAAATGGCAAGCGGAGTTGGTTAGTCGTTAGGGAAAAATATAAAGGTATGCCAATGGCTTGGTTTGGTTTGTGGTGGAGACAGATAGAGAGTTTTAGTTGGCAGTTTGGGTAGTTACACTTTTGTAGTCAACATCAACAGGAACATCAACATTAAGATCAGACATGTTTTATGCCGCCGAGACTTCACTAGTTCAAAACACTCCCATTCATAATATCCAATGGTACAATGCGGTGCGGTGCAGTGCAATGTATGTAATTCTATGCAATGCAAAGATCTGGGTATAATCCGAATACCGAGAGAATAAAAAAATAATAATACGAATATAAAAAAACCATTTTGATTTGATCCTCGGCAAAGGAAACTGAAACTGAAAACGCCAACGATAAACGACTAAAGGAACTTCTCCATCCGCTATAACCATTATAACTATTACAGAGTACAGTTATAGACCTGTATATTTTTTGTGCTTTTATTTTGAGTGTAACTGTTTACGATTTACGACTCGCCCTACTCGACAATTATTCCTGAAGTTGTGAGTAATTGTCGTAAAAGAATTATATTATGCACGCACCAACTGCTCATTATTCTCTATAGTGGCTTTAGGTATAAACGGAACATATAAACTATCCTGGACGTGATAAATTATAAAAAGAAAGATAGTTGAACGGAATTTATGAAACAGCAGTGTTACAATCATAAGTAAGATATTTGCTCACTCATAAAGATGTAAACTCCTGGCTCTCTATATTAATATGCGAGATCCTCTATTACACGATTATTAGTGCTTTTCAGTTTGGATTTTTCTCGTACTTTAAGTCTTCACATTTATCACGATCACTTTGCTTAGCTTTGCAGATTCCAAATTTAGAGATGGATTTTTACAACTGAAATCAGAATCAGATTCACCAGGAAAAATGCATAATGTAAGTTTGTATGTATGTATGCGGCTGTGGTGGTGAAAGCCATATCCATAGCGAGTGAGTAAGTCGTGCAGTTTTTGAAAAGAAAGTATAAAGCAGAGGGAGATGGAGGAAAAAATTCCTGTAGAAATCATTCTTACGGAAATTTTTAACGAGCTTCATCCCTTCTTCTCTCGAGTGATTCAATCACTCCCTATCTTTCTTCTTATTTTTCCCCAGTTTGAGTGTATTCTTTTCCATGCGCTTCAACATAACCAACTAAGCAGCCACTCTACGGTCTAGATGGGTAGCCAGACTGCATTTTTTATAATTCAGCTTTCAGGTTGGATCGTCCGTAAAACTCATCGTTATGCATTTATTCGTTTTGCCGGAGTTATTTCAAATGTGCAGCTTTCATCCAAGTTACGATACTATTATTATTGTATGCAGAATTTTAAACAGTGGAACCTGGGGCACTCAACGCAATTTTCAGGTTGTCTTCTATTTTTTACATTAATTTTTATTATTTATGTATTTAATTATTTATTCATAATGGTTGACATTAAATCCGGTCTAAAAATGTCGATTCAAAATATTATTTATAGTTTACGAGCATTGCTAAATTTTGGGATATTAAAACAGCGTGCAGAATATTTAACAGAATGAAGATTGTGTTATTAAGTACACATTCCTAACTTTCATGGAAAACAGCACAAATATCAATACGTTTCCTCTGTGTATGTGCGCAATTTTGGTTTTAAAATGTACTTGTCTTTAAAAGTGTGGACATGAAAGAAGTTATAAATATTTAATAGGTAACACTGTAGTTGATAGACAAAAAACAGCAGTATAACATTCAAATTCTTGAATTGTGTGCACTTGTATGTATGTATGTATGTATACGAAATCCAGTTCGTGCGTCACTTGAATTGCTTTCTTTATAGGCATAAGGCATAACACATAGAGAAAATCCGTCGGTTTATTCTTGGTTGGTTGGTCGGGTGTTTTGAGAGAAAAATGCCGAGCCTAATTGGTTGTCTCAAAGGGGCCTCATAAAAGATGGTGTTAAACGACACTATAGGAGAGCATCAATTTACATCGCGCGATTTCATCCAATATTCAACTGACTGCCTCTGACTGAGTGTGTGCAGTTTTCAAAAATAACCACCAACTTTTTCCTTTTCCTCCTACCTAATTACGCTAAACTTCACACTTCACTTTTCTTTTCCCTCTCTTTGTGGTTCGTATTATTTTTACGGCTTCTTTCTTCCTACTTCATGCATAATATATGTACGCATAATATGGAGTACATCCCCTGTGGATGGCATAAAACAAAGGTTTAAGCAAGTTTTAACGGAACCTAGCCCTTAAAATAAAATATAAACTGCCCGTTAAGTTTTCGCCTCGGCATATTTGCAAAAGAAAATAATAATTTGGTTGTTTCATGGCACAGCTAACAAAAATACACCTTTAAAAGTTGGCTGGTAACTCGTAACTCAAGTTATGCAGTATACAAAATCTGAATCTCCCAAAACTTTGTGTCGCCTTTTTTTAACTATGCAGCATTTTCAAATAAAAAATTTCTATTTATAGCCTACTGAAAACAACATACATAAGTATATCTAAAAAATTAGCCAAAAACTTTTGAATAATTACGCCACTTTTAGCACTAGCTGTGCGAATTGACGGTCCGCAATAAATTTCATGATACTCTTTTTAACAACAACACATACATAAACTATAATGGGGGGAAATTTATCGAAGCAAAAAATAGAGAAAATAAAAAAGTTCTTTACTACGAGTCAAACCTTTTGCAAGACCTACGTACAAAAAATACGAGCAATGAAAAAGAAAAGTTAAAAGTGACGATGAAAAGGCAAATTTCCATGATAAAATCAAAGGAACAAAGTTCAAATGAGAGTAGCGACAAGTGGATTCAATAATGTGGGTATATGGTGCGAACATAAATGCGAATATGTCTCACTCTCTATTAACTGTCTACATGGGAAAAGACGTGCTTAATACAATCAAAATTTCATCCAGCTTTCAACTCGACTCGGCGTATGCTCTCTCTCTCTTTCTCTCTGAAGCGAATATGATCCCAGTTTGTGTATTGAAGAGTCTCTAGAGTGTCATAATGTAATCATCATAATAATTTCAACATTCCCTCACGCCGCCATTCCATTCCATTTATTTAGCAGCTCTCGCTTTTCACAATTTCACTAATAACTATGTGGGACTATATGATTCAAATATATCTATAATCACATTCTTCCTTCGGCCCATGTACAATCACGGCATTCTCTTCCTTGTATACTAATTTTGCATTATTAATGCCATTCAAATTCGAATCGCACGTGATTTTCTCACTCTACTCTAATTTTTCTACTAACTATACGCATTGGAAAACATAATAGCTTTGCGCATTATTCAGTGCATTACACAACTGAAATTCGAAATAAATGAACATTATTAATATTTCATATCAATTTATACTTGGTACATTTAGGAAACATTAATAGGAAATGCATTGAAATTTTTTTTCGTTTAACGGAGGGAAACAGAATTACTTGTCCAATATTATGTATCACTGGTACAGGAAGAAGAATGACAATAATAATAGTTATTATGGAAGCTTCTGTAGAGTCGAAAAAATTAGCCAATCGAATTATATTGGGTTTCAACTTATTTCTAAATATCTGGTATTCTTTGACAATGAAAATTGAATGAAAAAGCTTTCATTCTCCTTCTAAGACACCTGAACACAAAGAAATGAAAAGATGCAAACATTATTCTTTGTTCAATTAACAATAGATGGATGAAAGCGGAAATAAAATGCTCTCTATTAGTAGACAAAAAGAAATATGAAAAAGACCTGCAAACTAATTTCCTAAATCAAAAGGTCTTTTTTCTACGCTGAATTCTTACTGTTGCCACGTTACAGCATAAATCGAATACTTCAGAAGTCAGAAGTGTAGAAGCGACATTGCTTAAAAGCGCTCAATCACTATATGATTGAAGAACAAAAGAAATTGATGGAAAAATCTTTCAGTTGCTGCAGAAATTTCGTTAATATTTATCATGCCTGCTATTATATAATACGAACTAAACTATGAACTTGAACTCTTATATACATATGTCCGGCTATTTTATCTTGTACAGTAAAAAACTGATTGTGAGTGTTTTTATTTATTTTGTCTTACTTTGATTGATACCAGCAAGTCCACGGTGTACAAGATAAATGGCTGGATTTGAATGGGCAAAGTTTTTCCTATTTATTTCCCGAATAGTTAATGAGACTTGTAAATGATGAACAGTGAATGGAGGTTGTGCCTAAAATGTCTTTTTTTAATTTGCAAACTTGAATAGTGAGGAGTAGAAAGAAAGTAGGAGAGGTTGCGGCATGTTTTTCTTTTGTTAGGGGAAAAGGGAGGAATAATAAACGAAAGGAGGAGACAAGAAAATGATACAGTGTCTGCGGAAAAATAGGATGCGAGTTGATGGTTGATGGTTTACCCTGAGCGAATTGGCAAACGTGTTTTCCAGAAACAGCATATGTATTACGGATAAATACTAATTATTTGTTGAAGATGAGGAGAAACATCAAGAAACTTTTGAGCACAGATTTTTTATACAAGTATCTTTAGCAATGATAAAATTTTTTTGCATTGCTGGTTTACATTTTAAGTTGCGTGAAGATTAAACAATTTTGAGGTACAAAAAAAGAATTTTAGGATTTCAGGCAAAAAAGATATTATTTACACCGGTGGTTTTTCACAAGGAATATTCAGTTCTATCGTGGATTTGAGTTGAGTTGAATCGGGGTAAATGATGGGAATTGGGATGTGGAACTCAGCTCAACTCAACTCAACTCAACTCAACTGCACACAAGTCAAAGACTGTAAAGGGTTTAGGTTTAGTGTTGAGTTGATGAAAACACTGGGCTTTTTCTTCCTTCAACTGCAACTTCAAGCCCAAGTCCAAGTCGAACTACATCTCTAGCCACCATCCCATGGAGGAGGGAGAGAGAAATCCATTGTCGACACTGTCGACACTCACTCACATTCACCGCGCTGAGAAAGATTCGGGAATTGCGAAACCTGTAACTTTCCCTTTTGACAAATGGGTGCCATAGTTTATTGTGTGTATTGTGGACGTGGTTTCTTTTCTTTCTTTCTTTCTCTGTCTCTCTCTTTCTCTCTTCCTCTACAGAGCCTCCTACTTTTCCAAAACTTACAACGGTTGCCCTTTCTCAGCTCTGCTCAGTTCAGTTCTTCTCAGCTCACGCTCTCCACAGTTGTATTCCCTTCTATTCACGCCTCTCTCCTTCACAAAAAAGAATATATAACAGACTTCTCTGGGAGTAGAAAGAAGGCAAGAAAGAAACGACAGAAAAAAGAGTGTAGGCAAAAAGTATTAGGAAAGAGAAAGTCACATCACCAGACTCCAGCTGTATCTTTTTTGGATAAAATATATACGTACTATGTACATACAATGTACATCGTACATATTAGTTATATATCGTACGTCTCATATGTGAATGCAGCCCCTTACTCACAAACTTATGTATGTACATTAGGACCCACTTTTCAATTCTTTCACACACACCGTACAATACTTTGTACGTACTTACTATACATTACAGACGGCGTACAGTACATGCACACATGAAAGATCCGACTGAAAAACCACACATGCGACACCACATCCATTTACTGTTTACTTTATCTATTACCACCGAGCACACTTGTTTATATGCTACGTTTTATGTTTGCATTCCCTGTGTTTTCTCTTTGGTACCCCTTTCCTTTTTCTCCAAAACTTGAGAGTGGGTGGTCAAAATGTTGAAGGAAAATCAAAGAATTTTATTGAATGTATATATCTAATACCGAGGTTGTGCAATCATTATTTCTATAGCCGTGTTTACTTTGCATAGTCACTCAGAATTATGCAGAAAAAAAGTTCTACATCTATCATGCAGGTTTAGTACGAGAATTTGAAATTGAATGGCGCAATACGGCTGCAATCTACAATTCAAATTACAGCTTCACGCAATTTCTTCTTTTATCTTCATATTATGTGCAATGTACATTGTACATAGTAAATAGTACATCAGGTACAGAGGTGAACAGGGAATAAAGAGCGAATTATAAAAAGGCCAAGGATTTTGATGTGATGGTGATTGGGATGAGTGCATGAAAATGAGAAAGATTTGTATGATATGCGACACAAAAGGAATAATGTACCTTTATATATGTAGGAGAGAAAAAGGGAGCTTGTTGACATTTCTTCTGTTTAATCTATATTATTATCTGCGTTATAATTAGTTTCAAGAGAATGCTCTTTCGATTTGACGTTTGGGTGGCGTTGTGAATCGTCGTCCGCAGATGAGAAACACATATGGAAGATGAGGAGACTGAAAAGCAAAATGCATGACTTGTAGATACGTGTGTAAAATATACATGGCTGCTAGGGTTAAATGTAATATTAAAAGTAAAAGTGAATATGTATTTCCTACAGCTATATGATTTGGGTTTTGCCACTATCAATTCCATTTCATGCCATGTCATACAATTGTAGTTGATATTCCATGCTAATTAATGCAATTCGTGGGGAGCGACATTGAAGGAGAAAGAGAGGATGTGGAAAGTTGAAAGAGTAACATGATCATTTTGAGCATATTGAAACGAAGCTCAAGCTAAAACCACATATGCATGCACTTGCATACATACATACATGCATAATACATAGATACATACACGTGTAACACAGGCGCGATGTAATGAAACGGTGTACAACTTTATGCTAATCAAAATTAACACTACTGTCTCATTTTCATGTAATCATCATCCTGTGGTGCCCATCTGCTGCTCTAAAGATAAAGAAAGTCACAGGCTAATGCATATGCTTTATTAAAATGCGACACATTGTCTAAAATGATACTTATTTTGTGTAGGTATATGCATATCAAAAGTGACGTACATTTACTATTATTTTCGTGCACAAACTTTACTTTTTAGCTGCCTAACATTAACATGATTTGCAACCACATTTAAAATTTAAGCCAAAGTTCAAAGTAACCCCACTTAAAACTAAAAGAGATCGACATTGAAACCTGTCCCTGTAATTTTGATTTTAATTTTAGATTTACACCACCTCCTCTTCTGTGGTAAAAACCAGAGCTGTATGAATTCATTTTTGTACTTGGTACTATTCAAAAGTCCACTACTTACATCATGTTACATACATTGTACTATGCATATTATCTAACCTGTGTGCTTGCACGATATAGAAAGGCTAATGCAGCGTAGTTTTTTCTAATCTTTTAGTTCATAGTTTTTTAAATGAGACAAAAAAAATTTACCTTAAAGGTAACAGATTGGATTGCCGATAGTTTGTTTCATTTTAGGGTAGTATCAAAACACAATCACATAAAAATTGTAGAGCAGATATTTGTACGGGTGAAAATTGAACTATCACATTTGCGTTGTTGTTTTTCTAGTTTTGTTGTTGTGACATGGGATGGAAGTGTGCCAAACTATAATTAATTGTGTATGTATACATACATATGTTTGTTCTTTGTGTTCTACTTTCTTGTTGTTGATATATGATACAAAGATTTGTCATAAAATATAGGTTTCTATGCTTATTTGATACAGCTTTCTCATCTTCTTGATGACTTATCACCATTACTGTGGTCTATATATATGCCTCCGACTATGTCTTTAGTTATTTGTTATAATAAAAACAGTAATTATTATTGTTACTATTGTTGAGCAACTTGCAAAACTTCTCCATGCCTATGTTGTACGTGGAGCTGAAGCTGACAAATCAATGCTGTTGGCTTGCTTTGGGGAGTTTTCACTTTTGACATTGAACGATTGTTTAGTTTCGACTTGCGGTCTTTAGATTAATCCCCTTGGATTCCTCACTCTCGATTCCCGATGAAAATTCACAGTGTTCTACATTCTGAATATAGGTATACCTATGTATTCTATGTGCTACATCTAATATAGATATGGTAGTATATGGCATGGTATGGCGTGGTGTAGTGTGGTCTAATCTTCGACGTCCATGTTGGACTTTGTTGTAATTGTATCAAGTTACAACATAAATGTTGCGAGAATAAATGACAAAGACATGATTAGTTGACGTTATGTGTATAAAAAATGCTGGGTGGCTCTCCTTTTCCTCTCTGGTTTTCGATTGTTTTATTGACCAGACGGACGAGATGAAATGAAACGTCTATCGTCTTGATTGTCAACAAAAAAAACAAGAAACAAACGAACATTTTTCTACATAAAATCAAAAGTTTGTACGTCACTGGAACGTAGGAGCATTTAAACAGTCGACCAGAATGACCATTCCAAAATGTACAATATGTAACTATTGGGACGTTCATCCATAGCTCCAACTGCCCAGTTTTTTGGATTATACTTCAAGTATCCTATATTTGGAAAACAAGAGTACACAAAATAATATACCAAGTTACATACAAAACTTTCTTTTTCCTTGCTTCGTCAGGGCTTTGGGACAAATGGATAAAGTAGAAGGGAGGAAAGAAGCCGATTAAAGCGTATAATATTTGTGTAAGTGACACTCGAAAGATGGACGACATTGCCATGGAGTGGATGGGTTCTAAGGGGAAATATATCACCCGATTCCAGCACAAACTCCAGAAAACAAGACCAATGCACGTACGGATACATTATACATATACACATATACTTACAGAAAGTTGGGGTTAAAACCGACTCAAACCACTCCAGCCATCGTGGTTCCCCTCTGCAAGGCTATTACTCTAGTTGAATGCATCCCCATTTTACACTAGTACATATTCCCTCGCTTGATTTGCTTTCTCCAGTTTCACTTGTTCATGTGTGGTTTCGCCTGGTGATTGGCAAAGCCAAGGGGAAAGAATTTCAACTTGAACCCAGGAAAAAGATTCCGCAAGAAGGGAGACTTTGGTTTGTCCAGTCTGAGCTCGAGCTTCCATTGTCCTAGTTCTTGTCATTGGGATTGTCGTCTTGCAGAATTGCCACAGTGCCGGTCCGGCAGACCTGAAGACTGGTGACTGGAGAAAAAGGAGAAGAGATGGACATTTTTTCTCCAGCACATTGACGGGGCTGTCCGTATTCCAGACTGAAGAGTAAGTTGAATTTTATTCACTTGGACGAGAAAAAGAGCCCATACATACATATACATGTAGGAACATGTGAGCAAACATATATGTAATTTATCCTTGGTTCTCCAGTCCTTTAGTCACCATTTACCAGCGGTCGATCTATTATCTTCCAATAATGGATTTGGTATAAGTTCCGCTCTATGAATTCCATCCTTTGGCGTCCACCGTCCACCGTCACTCCCCTGCTCTCTCTCTCTCTCTCTCTCAACTCTGCGGCTCACTTACTCAAATGGATGCCGTTGTGATTGTCCTTTTTTCGTACTTTGTCCTGTGAAATCCGATGACTTGAACCTTCAATCATTGAATGTTTGTCCCAAAAAAGAAATCAAAAAGGAAAATATCTCATAACATCTAATAGCATTCCATAATGATAATCTCGCTTTTTTTTCCCAGAAAATCTCAACCTTTTTACTCTCTTTTTTACAGATAAATGCGTTACTTTCAGTTTTCCTTTGATCCTTGATATATCGCCGAATAATATCAATATCAATATCGATATCCAGACCAAGATGGAGCGGTCCAACGGCCGCTCCTGTAAAAGTTGAAGAAAATCCACCCTTTTACCGTGTTATCCGTACATACACACAGGAATTCAATAAAAGAAGACCTGTCTACCTCATGCTTTTACAGTGATTAATATTAGATGAGCTGATCGAGGTTTTACAGAGTTTCCTTGTACGTATGTGTATGTACTCTTTTTTATTTTGCGTGCTCAAAAATCCAAACCTATCGCACCGTATTGCATTATTGTACCCTAACGTATTGTATTGGACGAAAAAATGTGTTATGTTATTTTATGTTAAGATGGGATCGCGGGATTTTGATTTTTGGAAGATGAAGGGTGAAGAATGAGGAAGGAATTTTGTGCACTTGAGTTTTCCACCCCCTGTCTATATTTATCGTTGGATGTGACCCCAACAGCGAAAAATGGAGAGGGGACATAATTTCAATGTGTACCGGCCTTCCTTTTCTTTTATTTCTATAGTTTGGTTTGGTTTGGGTCGTTGACGGACGGCCTCTGGACCAGACAAAGCGTCCACGCCTTCCCTCCATTTTCGTCACATTTTGACTATCGTCCTCTGGTCCTTTCGTCAATTTCAATTTCACCATTTCCCAATTTCTATGCCTCCCCCTCCCTTCTTTCTTGCCTTTTCCCCCGGCTTTCTTTCGTTTCCCCCGTTTTATTCCGATTTCATGTCATATCTGTAGTAAATCATCACGGATGTGATGTTATGTAATGCGTAATGGGCTGGCGACTAAACCACAACCCAACCACAATAAGAGTGTGGATGTATTATGAAAGCAGGAGGAAACGGGAAAATCAATTTCTCTTTCCCATTCCTTCCTGTAATAAATCTTGGAAGAAGATCCATGGGCGCAGAAGCTTATAGTCATCGTCATCTTTTCCACCAGAAAATATCATTAATTTCAATTCAAGAATACAAATAAGGATGTATTTACGGTTTTGTATTATTGTGGGATGCATTGCACTGATAACTGATACTACAATTTACGATTAGCATTATATTCGTGCATGTACAATGTACATAGTATATTGGTATAAAGTTGAATAGCTTTTGTTGCATGCATACATTGTGTATTCATACTGGTATAGTTAACAGGGTAATGTATCCATGTCTACTCTTTTCAAGTTGGTTATTAAATAACAATATGCATCCGTCTTCTATGTTCATATGTAGATGCACAACTTCCATATTTGACGGGAAGAAGGTTGAAACTTGAAAGAAGGGAAAAGGGTGAAGTGGACTTGTAAACTTGTAGTTGTAGACTCTTGGTCGCGGTCTTGAGCTGGTGCTTAAGGGGAGCTTCAAGAGTCTTGTGCATAATTCCTTTACATTTAGTCATAATACAATCAGCCTTCATCTGCATCTTTCTTTATTCTTTCCCCTCTCATCGCCCTTGTTTACCTTCCCCTGACTTTCCCTCTTTTGGGTTGGCAATGCAAATTTGAACTCCATTTATTTCCAGCTCAAGATCAAGTAGATAACTGTATCGTGCAAGTCAGCATGTTTAAAGCACTAGGGGAAAAAGATGCAAAAACTATACTTGGTTTTGAGGCGGCAGTGTGTGTCAAGTAAAAATATGCTCCTTTCTAAACGATCTGTATGCAGTATGCACAGTGCGTGTTACACATAATCAGTGTAGAAGAATGAGGAATCAAAAACAATCTAAAACTATACCTGGAATCAGTTACCGCACATTAATGGTTACTTCATACAACTTATACATATTTAAAAAACTCAATGTCGAACATCATTTTTGATATATGAATTTGACTAATTAGATTCAAAATAGAAAGAAACTTCGTTTCTTTTTGTCTTCTTAGAGCAGTCAAAATGCAGGGCAAAAGAAAAAATCAGAGGCCAAGCGGAAGAGGAAAAACAAGCAGATAACTCCGTATTCTGGATGACTTTATGCGGAGAAGATTTTCGCATTATTCTAGACCATTTTCTACATCCTCATGTCTTACCTACATTTCCTCCTCTGGCCTTCCTCTACATCGCCACTCTTCCCCAATAAACTCAGTCTCGTTGCTTATCCTAAATAAAAGTAAGGGAGCTAGGGGTCAAAATGAACCTTAGTGTTTCATGGCTCTTTACAGAACGGAGGTACAAAAGTACAAAGACAACTTTTGTTGCTATTTACTAGGCTATCGAAGTACCATGAGTCCAAGAATACTGTTGCTTGTAAGAAAAACATCCCATATACTTTCTATTCCGCTGGCTATTTTCACCCCAGGCTTCCTTATGAATCCCGTTTGGCATATCGTGTATTATCTATGTAAATACGTGCTTACACCAATGTACCGACGACCTGCTTCATGTTTGCGAGCTGGGGCAACTGTTTGAACATTTCCCTCATGAACAATGTCAATGCTCGGCAATGTCATAGAAAATCTACATATACAGCTACATACATACATGTTGTACAGTGCAAGTTGTGTACGCAGGAAAATATTCCGCGGAGGAAAGGAAACTGTTTGTGTATGTGTAACTTCTGCATGTTCACTCCAGACGCCTGTATTGTATAGTGTATTCCTATGAAATAACAATGCAGGGTCTGCTCACTGTGGAGATTTTCAAGGAGAACATAGCGGAAGAATGAGAGTATCACCAGTAGCGGGAATAAGAATAGAATGATAACCAGACTAAAAGTATCTAGAACCTAAAACTTGTATAGAACCAGTACCAGAATTAGAATTAGAATGCGAATGTGGATGTGAATAAGGTCGTCATGAGTATGCAAGGATGGCAAATGGAAATGTACACTGACGGTATACAATATACTGTATACAGTACACACACACACAGTTTGCTCGTGAAACTTGCACTGTCATTTGAGAGCATAATAATGGATATGCACACTCATTTAAACACATGCTTCTCTCCGTGTAATGTAAGATGAATGCATAATGCATGAAGACGAGTCGGCAAACGATGAGACCAAGACGAAAGGGAAAGCAGGACTCTTCCCTTTCCTGTCATCCGCCATCTCCTCAGCAGTCTTATGAATTTTTACAACGTCTATATTTGGTCCTTATTCTTGTGCCCTGACTTTGTACATTGTACATGTATGCATATAAGTGTTGGTCGGGTCGAAGTATCTGTCAGATGATTATAGCCAGTATACTCGAGATTTCAGAAAAACTTGGGTTTATGCACACAAACATGTAAATGCATACCATAGGAGCAACATTTCAATTTTGAGTAGCCGAGGCCCACAAACAGGCAAAAAACCGAGGCAAAAAATTCCTTTTGCTTCCTTTCTCTTGCGACAAATAAGCAAATTGTCTTTATGACAGTAGAAACATCATGTTTCCTCTTCTTGCATGTGTTTTTTCTTCCTAATCTCGTTTTACATTTGCAAAGATTAGGTGAACTCCCCTTCCCAGACCGTGATGAATCTTCTCTTGTTTTGAAGATTATCCTTACAGCAGTCAGTATCATCTCCAATATATTTAATAAAAAAGGAACATGACACCCTTTTTTACTCAGGGCTTTTGTTTTTGAAT
Source organism: Sminthurinus bimaculatus (assembly GCA_034698285.1). Lineage (NCBI taxonomy): Eukaryota > Metazoa > Arthropoda > Collembola > Symphypleona > Katiannidae > Sminthurinus > Sminthurinus bimaculatus. Next base: position 3,922 of record JAQIVE010000178.1, on the reverse strand, counting down.
GTTTTAGGATAAAATATTGATATTTGCTGAATTTTGCCAAAACACGAAGTAAGGACTTTTCAAAGAGCCGATCACCTTAAAAACATTTAGAATGTCTCCTCACACCATATCAAAGAAAGGTGACTATTTTCCTACAGTCTGTAAATTTTTTTAAGTATACATTCTCATCTCTCCGTTCAACTCCTTGGTTTCAATCAAAAGAGCCAAATTTTAATGTTTTACAAGCTTCACGAGTGACAAGCTACAAATTTGTAAGGGCAGTTTTATACAACCGCAAAAAGCTGTACATTTTTGGTACTTTATGACGGCATGTCCATGTAATACTGTGATCTGTGATGGCACTTTTCAAAAAACGATGTTACAAGTTTAAAGTCAGAAAGTGGTTTTTTAAGTCGCTTGAAACAAAAAACCTGTACTTTGTTTTTATTTTGGAAGCAGGGAGCAATGAGGGAATAAAAAAGAAGGCGAGAAGGTAAAATAACGAGAAAACTTGGAGAGGAGCTAGATTTCACAGCTTCGTTACTGTCCCACTAAACTATTTTTTTGGCTCGAGGTGAGACAGCGACAGTCCCTTGTTTATGCATGCAAATTGTCCACGTTGCTCGAGTAAAATGAAAGACATGTCTTATATATAAAGATTTATTGATCAATTAAATGAAGGAGCCTTCCATGCATGTAAATCCCGGCCTCGTCCTCGCCCTTGTCTCATGGCAAAAACACACACTTACTCTCACAGTCAGCATCCGTCCATCCATTCATTCATTCTTTCATCCATTTTGTGCCCCCGGTTCACTTTACAATTGTGTATGTATAATGTATACGTATGTACCAGTCAGAGAACTCATGAAAAGTGACTCTGCCTCCACTTTCACTCTTTGTCCGACCTGTTTATATTTGTATTTGTGCTCGTGACAAAGTTCTTCCTTCCCTTTGTGTTTGGTTACTCTTATACATATAGACATACATGTATGTATACACACATGTTTGTATTTGGCTGTCTGGTGCAAAATAATATAAAATTATACATATGCAGTTTCTCTTTGTCTTTCCTCCTCGTGTTCGTATACTTGTACAGACACACAACAGGATTTGCATATTTGTATTGCACACTTGTTCCCCTGTACTTTGTCTTCCTCTTCCAATCAGCATGTTAAGTTAAACATTGTTTTTTGAATCAGGGGCTAGTCAAAGCGACACATTTTATACATTCAGCATTCCGAATTTCAAATGCATGGTAAACATTACACAAGAGACGTTCATATCACTGTGTACAATGTATACTGTGCACCGTAAAGTGCTCCCTGTAAACTGTATAAACAACACAAAGTCTCTCTGCATCTATCGAAAGTTGGAGAAAGTGAAAAGGGGAGAAAGTGTGAGTGAGCGACAAAATGAAGGAGAAAGCCCGGCTGAACCCGATGCGGATTTGCCCTGGATGGGGGAGGCTGAAGGGTTTCATTACATTTGCATATAAATTGTGTCCGGCTCCATTGGTTCCCCGTTATGTATTCCAACACACACCATCTTTCTCATTGTCACTCCACTCTCATTGGAAATTATCCCAGTGCGTATCAAAGTTTTCATTTATTTCCATTTTGCATTCTCTGCTTCCTTGTTTTTTATCTGCCAGAATGCCGCTTCCTATTTTGTTAGTTTATTTTGAAATTTGCCTGAGTGAGAACTGGCTTTAAAAAAATGCTAATAAAATTGACTAATTTTTTCATATTTTACGGGTTGTTCCATATTTATGCCCTTGTGGGCGAATAAAGTAATTTTTCATGTCTTGTACAGCACTTGTTTCTCCTTATAAATATTTTATCCCTATCTTAAATTGTAAAAAAATAAACTCAAAAGCATTTTGCTGTTCATAGAACACTCGAGAAATATTGGCGTGCGAGAAACAATGTACAGTGATGTGAAAATGATAGCGGCAATCTTTCCCTGATGGTATTTTGACAAGTACGATTTTCTTTCTTTTTCAAACGGTGACGCTTTGCATTATGCATCTGCTTGTGATTGCGCTATTTTAGCTTTTTCATGCTCAGATAGAAGACAAATGATGCACTTTCCAGCTTCAACGTGTCAAGATCTCAAGAGAAAGTCGAGAAAAACAGAGAACATACAATACATATGAATATGATATTTAAACAAATAACATCACTTTAGCCGTCTTTTTTCTGTCTGCTTGCATGTGTATGTAGTATGTACGCATCAACCGTCTGAAAGAAGTGAAAATAGAATACGAGTAAAGTAGAACTGAATCGACACTTAAACTATTTTCCTGGAAAAAAACTTGCATTGACTGGCAACCTAAGCGCTGTCACACCACTTTTTATTCGATATTGCGAGGATCTTTGAAAGCTAGCTGAGCCACATACATACATATAAACCTGTATAAATGATGGAAATTTGAAGTTGTGTTGGAGTTGGAAAGCTTATGCATGTGCTTGTCAATCTTTCCTTTCCTTCACTTCTAACTCTAACACCATAGCTTGCTGGGATCCATACTTCCATTAGAATAAAATTCAGTACGCGAATATTTCCTCGAATTGATTCCTGTCCATCTCCATTTTTCGTGACATACGTATACAGTATGTATATATACCTAAATTCATATCCATTTCATATTTTCTACCTACGTATTTTCCCCTTTGCAGCGAGTCTATTATCCAAGTTGTCTGTCTAAACAATGGGAGAACGTGAAAATGGAGTTAGAAACAATGGCAGTTGACAATTTGGCGTCCACCTCCATTTCTTCAGTTTGGCTCCACATCCAACATTTTTCATATCGCACCATCCACCCACTGAATTGACGTAATCCACATCCTCTATTAGCCCTGTAGTTTATGGGATAGAATAAAGCTACATGTGAGATTTCTTGCTTTTTGTTTGTCACTCACATTTTCTTTTTTTATCCGATCGCCCGTCCGCTTGTCCCTCTTCGTGACAACCTATGGGAAATGTTTACTTGGCTACCTATAAATGCACACATACAGATACACATATTATACATACGATTACACATACACACGTGTGTGTTATGTTATTATACAGTGAAAAATGGATGACGGAAGACGAAAGTTATCCAGGGAAAAGGGTAGAAGAAGGATATCAAAAATAATGTAAATTGAATCGAATTGAAATGTACTGAGACTGAGTTGACAGGAGAAGAAGAAGAAGAAAATAAAAGTCCACAGATGGAAAGAAAAAGAGACAGCACGCTCACGCTCAGACACTTTCAATATGTTTGCTCATGGATTTTTGCAACATTTAGTGTATACATACTGTTATATGTAGGCGTAGTGCTATTTTTTGATTTGAAGAATATCCCTCTACATTCAGCATCTACATCCACAGTTGAAACGTGAATCTTATGTATAAGTAGACAACGTGTGGGGGGAAAACGTCTTTCCACTTGCTAAACTCAGACAGTGGAGGACAGAAGTAGGTAAGCAGTCGTCATATGTACAGGAAAGTTAAAGGGAGATATTGAACAAGTATATACGTAAAGCTCTAGTCAAGTCACAGCCGATGGGATTTCCTTGTATTTTCCCACTATGCATCTCAATGAGTTGACGGCCCTCTAGATACAAGCTTTTAAACATAAATGCAAAGTTTCTTGTCTTCAGCTTTAACTTCAATTCATTTCACAATTTTACATGATCAACCGGACAGATATTGACGAGTATTTGCAACAAATGTTATCGTAACTGAGTAAAAAAACAAGGACAAAGGAATCTACTAAATTGAAATTTTAACCATCCAGTGGCAAAACTGCAATTATATGATATATTTCCTTACAAAAGCAATAGGTTGCATGCTTCAGTTTGCATTTATTTCTACTGACAAGTAGAGTTTTTCAAGTGTAAAAACGGTTTCGAGATAAAACCTGGTTGGAAGGGTCCCTTAAGGTCCCCTAACT
>JAQIVE010000177.1:0-49192 GCA_034698285.1 Sminthurinus bimaculatus | reverse complement strand
ACTAAAATCACTTTCTTTCGTACTTTTTGATCTCACTTTTTTCTAGGATGTCTGCTCCAACAATAACAAATACCTATTTAGTAATTTTGCAAATTTTTCAACAACATCGTCGGCACAAGCAAACTGACGATTCTTCTCTAATAGTAAGTACTGTGCTGCGTTTTTGGCTTTTGCAAATGAATGTACTAAATAAACGCATATTTAAACTATTCAATGTTTTATATCTGAAACTGCAAAACATGACTGTTAGTATTAGTTGCATATTGCATATAATGCATATCCGTTTTTAAAACTTGTTCCACTATATCATTATATTACAAGGGTTATTACATTATTTAGTATTTTTATCCATTACGCTTGATTCCGTTTACACGTTTACATATTACACATAGCATAGATAGTAATGTTATTGGTAGTTTATAGTTTATAGACACACATTTTTTATTACATTTGTAATTTGTTTCCACGAGTTTGTATTGCTTTAGGATTTCGACTTTGGCTATTATTATTTTGAAATGATTTTTGCTTTGTTTTAAATTCTCTGGCAGATACCAATCATACATTATACCTAATTTAAGTTATTGCTTACGTAACACATTATCACCATCATATTTATAGAATATAGTATTAATAATTATTGCATAAGTTGAATTATTTTATTACAATATGTTTTCCTGATTGACTTATTATTGTAATTTTAATATTGGTGAATATTAGAGGCCTAAGTTAGCTCCGAGCTATACGTATAATGTATATATGTATATAATATATTGCTTATATTGAAACGTTTACAAGTAATAAGTACCTTACGTTATGTATTTGAGTGTTGTTTCTTATTATTGCGATTTGTTTGCAATGAATTTTACGACGGACGTCTGGTTGTATGTGTATAGTTTAATATTTTTATATTGTTTGCATTTTATTCTTTTCAAATATACTTAAGTTTGTTTTTCATCACTTGGAACTTGAACTTTGTTCCATGTTCCTTCTTCACCTTATACATGATAATGACTACGAAACTACCTACTATATTTACCTATACCTACATTTTGCATGTTTTATTTCGATTCTTGAAAAGTAGGTGACTAATATACATGTATTTATCAAGTCACATAAGTTATGTACTTTTTGGTAATGTGAAAATCCTACTTTTTATTATAATAATATAAGAAATCCTAAAACTAAACTACTAACAAATTTTCACTCGTTTTTTATTACTCCCAGGTAATTAATTGCGCGGTTGAAAGTAATAATTTTCAGTTACTACTCGTAGGCCGTACGTAATCAGTAATTGCCGTCGTCGTACATGGTACAAGTAATTTAAATACACATCACGGGCCAAAATTTAGTTATATGCATAATATTTTTATACCGATTATTGAATAACATTATTTCTACAATTATTTATCGAGTAAGTTTGTATATTATATTATAGATAGTTTTTAGTGTGTATTATTCTGAATTTGAAAGCTATTTTTGTTTCCATTTTGGCTGTCTTAATTTCTCAAGTACTTTCAGTTTTCAGTAAATTTAGTATGTTTACTTAACATATGTATGGATAATGGATACGAATATTTTGTGTAACATTACTTATTGCTTAATGAGTTTTTGACAATCAATATTAAATATTATAATTACATAAACTATAAAAATACCATCGATAGCCGATTGTATTTTTTTACAATAATAGTAATGATAACACCTATTGCAATATTGTGTAGACCGAGTAAACAATTTAAAACTGATATACATACATGCAGTAGACATAAAAAGTATTCTACTTCCATAATAATAATAATTGTTAATTGTTACTTAGAACAAACATTATAACTTATAATAAAGAATGATTATTAGGTATAAGTTTATTTATGACGTGCTTTTAGATAATCCATACATATTGGTTAAAATAAATATATAAGAGAAATATATTTGTTTGACCTTTAGCCTGAAAATTAGCAGACGATGATTACATTGACCAAAAGCGGTTACAATTTAAAAAAAAAGTAGCCGTCATGTTTCTATCTCGCTTTGTCAGAATTGCTGATAGGGTACAATTTTTATTTAATTTAAGGTTCAAAAGAATTGTTTTTTTCCACAAAGTATTATTTATACAGCGAAGGGTGGTAAATATTACATATAGTTGTTTTCTTCATATTTGGAAAAAAGCGTGGTAAATGGATGAACTATGTTTTTTGTGCTGTTGTAGGAGGATTTTGTTGTTGCTGCTGTTCTGAAGACGACATTCCTGGGGGAGACTGTTGACCTGCCTGTTGTTGCTGCACAGGAGATGAGCTTGTTCCACTACCTGCGTTGAAGTGAATTGTAATAATGAGAATTAATAAACAGTAACGAGAAGGAATAAATTTTTTTGTAATACATGTATTATACCTAAATGATATATTATGCTCTAATTATTACGTACCTGAGTGACAGTCAATCTCATCATTCCCCCCATGCACAACCACACTGAAGTATCTCTCTGCAAAGAATCGATAATTAAAGACCATTTTAAAAAATCACTCTTAATGAATTCTGAAGACTTCTATACTGACTGTGAGTAAATTCTTTAGGAATTGAATTTTGATTCCAGTAACAAGACACTTTTGAAATATATCATAAATACAGCAGAAAAGTACATGTTGCCATATTCAACATATATTAAACTAGCAATAAGTAATTCATTCAAGTATTAATTTCAAAACACATCAAAATAAAACCAAAAGAATATAATGTTTAAGAAAGTTTAATGATTTTTAGTAAAAACAGATGTTTATAGTATCAACTTACAATTTTGTTTTTAGGTTAGGTCGTACACTTACAACTGCTAAAAAATAATTATTTCAATTTTCATTTTAATTTGTTAGAGTAAGGTTTTGTGGATGATTCACAGCAAATGCAGGCTTCAAATTTCACACTAAAAACGAGAATAAAGGAAAAATAAAGTAAAAAATCAGGTTAATTTACAGTAAGAAGTCAGTATAGGCAGGTCATAAAATTTGAGAAAGAGAGTTCAAAAACTTTTTTCTTTGAGCAACTAGAAACAGGGTGGAGAATGGCAGACGTAATACAGAACATCAAACATAGACTTTGGTATACATACATAAGCTTTCACCGCTTACCACAAAAACTGGCAAGGGAGTGAGATGAAAGTCTTAACAAAATGAGGAGGTTTCTCCCTTGTTTTTACCAAAATCTATATTTTGCTTTACCACGCCAAAGAATTGAAATTCGAAATCAAACACTTTTTTATCCTCATAATTAACATACAGTTCAATACGTTTGGAGCAAACAAAAATCGTCATTATATTGAGAAAAAAGTGTCCATGCTTGTAAAAATAAAATAGAATACAAGGCCAAAAAATTAAAAATACAACTTTGGACAAGGAATGAAAAGTAGAGTACTTTGACAAAAAAAGTTTCAATAACGTTTGCGTTTTAAATACAGAGATAAAATCAACAGACAATAGTTACACAAAGGAAAGAAAACACAAAAAGGATTAAAAGTTAAAAGTAACACAAAAATCACACAATATTCATAAGAAAAACGTTTGACGTAAACAGTTTTTGTGCGCTTTAGTTGTGTTGGTTTAAAAAAAAACAAGACACTTATAACAGCATATCCATTATATTGTATATTTACCGGAATCATCGATTAATGTAGCTTCCGTAGGTCCGGGCATCACTGTGGTCATGTAATCAATATTTTCGTCTAAACTGATAAATGGTGCGGTGTTCCATCGAGGCAATGGAGTGGACCTCGATGGATTTCTTGAACCTGAATTACTGGATGGAAATAAACTTAAATTTGTCGGACTGATGACTCCGCCAGTCATTCCACTGACCGGATTCAGTGAATTGCTGTAGCTGAATAACTAGACAAAACATAGAAAATATGCCGAATATAGTAAATCAATCAATAATCCATTGAAAGAATTTAATATTAGTTTTTTACTCTAATAATAATGTTGGGAAGAAATAACAAATAACTTACCTGCCCAGAGGGCTGAGAATGGAGGTGACTGAGTGAATAATCTCTAGAGACAGGAAAAGAAGAGCGCGGGGAAGGATTCGGGTCATTTCCTTGCGAGTCATGAGAATTGGGACTCAAAGGACCTCTACTCTCCCTAGTTCCACTATTCGAATCACTACTGGATAGGGGAGGCGTATTTGCAGAGGCGGGAGGTGAAGCTCCGAGTCCACTACCACCCATTTCCGTAGACCGTATAATCGTCACTGGCCTAGCCATTGGGGCTGAAGGAGGGGGTGGTGGTGGCAGCATTGAACTACTGTAGTAAGCGGATAATTTACTGCTAACTCGAGCATTCGATCCCTGTTTTTTCCATTCAAAAATATTCAATATACTGAGTTATAATACTTGGAACCTCATACAAACGTCGGCTGTCAAGGCCCAAAATTAAAATTTTGTTTATTCGTATTAAACCACTCACAATTCAAATAGTTCAAACTCATTTACACAATCTTTTCTAAACAAAATACAAACATTCTAGCCACTAAAATTATCACTATGATTCAATTACCACATTGAGCTTAATGTGTCAATCGTTTTTATACTAATGAGGTTAATTTATTCTAAAAGAGTTACTATAATTAACATACATTATACATGTGTACAAACGGAACAATTTTCATATTGTCCTTTTAATGTGTATAAAGTTTGGAAACTTTATAAAAACCGAACAAACACAATCTATGGCTAGAAATGAAAATGTACAATAATATATTTAGAAAAAGAGAGAGTAAATGAATTTGAATCGTTACATAGTAAAGTACCTGTCCGCCCGTCTGGGCCTCTTGACAGACGAGAGTGACAAAGTCGGAGAAGGTGTCGTGGCCGTTACTCTCGTGGTACTTTGCCGGACTTCCGTGATGTTCATGAGCATCAGTGTGGTAGTATGAAGAAGGTCCATTGCCTCCGCCCAAAGTAGTAACGGTCGTGTGTTGACTCAAACCTACAGGATAAAGAACCGAATACAGTTATTGCACACTTTCCATTTTAACAGATATTCCACTCCAACAAAACCACACAAATATTACAAAACACTAAAATTTTACAATACATACAATCAACGAAAAAAACACTCAGCAAATAAAAAGAAAATTGTTTCAGTCCACACGTTGTATGCATGTGTATGTCGTAATCTTAATCAATTAATCAATCTACGCAAACTTTTCTTTCTTTTTTAATACTTTTGAACAATGAGCTGATAAGTCGGAATGAATTTGCTATGCTTGAATCGTTTAACACTTTTATTATTGAAATTAATAGCTAATAGTGGATCGTACCCGACTGTCTTATGTTGAGACCTTGATTCGAATCACGTGGCCCACTACCCACTCGATTCGCTTTGAGGACGTGCGAGTGACCTGTGTTGGACATTTTTTGCTGTGCATGTCCATGATGTCCCGAATGGTGATGTGAGTGATGATGATGATGATTATTGTTATGATTATGACTACTGTTATTATTGTTACTACTATTGTGGTTATTATTTGTATTGTTGTTGTTGTTGTTGTGATGATGATGACTGTGACTGCTTGAATTGTTGCTACCATGATGGTGATGGTGCCGTGTATGAGAACCTAAAGTATTGTCGTAGAGTTTTTGAATACAGTTTAGTTCAAAGTTTATGCCGCTTTAAATGTTGACCACTAACCTCCCAGCTATCTACATATGCATGTATATTTTTTAGAGCGGAGATTGCGAGCTACTTTTGGGTGACAGTTAATGCTAAATATTTCTCCCAGATTTCCAAATTTTGACAAAATGCTAATCAACATCCAACTTATAATCTATAAAATAACTAGTCTTCTACAGTTGATCCACCACCTTCTAACAATCCCTGAACTGACAATCCACCCCCTTTTATATATTTTTATGTTGCACAAACAAAATATGTTCATTAAAAACAAAGCAAAACACGAAAATGTAAAATAAAGCTCAGGCACAAAACACAAAATAGCTAAAGCATATTTTTAATGATAGCGCTAATAAGCATTCAATTTTTTTATAGTAAAAATAAGTATTGCGTGAATATAAAACATTATAGCAAAATATCATTTGTTGGACCAACCGTGATCTACTTCTGAGTGCCAACTGGCTTGACTGGATAACGATGCCGGACTCTGCCCATAGTAGGCCACTTCATTGTTTTTATCCCTCGCTCCTCCACCAACATCCAATGGGTCGTCTTCCGAACTCAGTCTTCGCCTCTTACTTCTATGCTCAGTTTGTGGACTAGGTAAACTGCGAGGCAGCGCCAGTGGACCTGCAATACAATAATGCAAATACGTAGTAAGTACATATGTAAGTACATTTTGTGGAATTAGTACATGTGACATGTTCATACAATATTTGAATTTTAAATTACATAAACAATTTTAAATAAATACTATAATAAGCAAAGAGTTGACTTACTATAAGTGCCTGTGCCCATTAGAACCGAATTATGATCAGGACCAGGCGGGGTGTAAGAATTACAGTAGTAGCTACTTGGATTTTCTATTTTTATAGTGGGCTGAAGTCCGTTTGGACCTTGGACTATGGAAGCTGTATCAAAATCAACAATTACCAATCCAGGCTTATACATAAATACGTCACAGTTTGTATCCAAATTTTTTTAAATCGCATAAATATTAGCTCATTTCTATTTGCTATTTAATTTTGCATAAGTACTTAGTACATTAAACAATTATTTTCACAATTATATTATACTACAATCTAAAATGTTTCATCTCAGCGCAGTAACAAAAATATGAATAAATGTGCTCCACTTGTGCTTTATCGTAAATTGCAGAAAAGTTTCAACTTTTCCTTCCCTTCCACATGGCGAGTGTATTGTGTGCTCAATCAAGTACACAAAGTAGCTGGAAAAAAAACTTTCAACTCCAGTCAAATATAACATCTGCTGGTTATATTTTGTTGCATACTTTTGCATACAATGTACTATGTACATTATTTTCCTTCAAATTCACAACATGCATTGACAGCAATTGGACCCTCGCATCATACCAATACAGATATGAACATGTACGAATACTTCTCAATACTGAAACTGTGTAGGTACATATTCTGTAAAAAAAACTCCAAAGATCAAGACCAAATGAAAAGATTTGGACGAGTCAAAACGATGATACACTTGCCTTGCATATATTATTGTATTCTAAAATTCTTATTTGTACTCGATTTTCAGAGGAAGGCAATGCGATCAGGAAGGAGAGGAACTACTTGTCTTCAAGTGGAATAAGAATTGAACAAGTTTTCCCTCGTTTGGCCGTAGTAATATATAATATGTATATAGTCGTAGCGGCATCGTTGGGCTACATATCATATAAACTGATAGTGTATTTGGTCCTAGGTTGTGAATTGCATCTTGTGTCATCCGGAATACGAATGGTAGCAAATGTGTAGAAAGAAAGAAGGACAAGAATTACGAGGTGAGCACGTTGTGCATGCTTCCTTCAAATTTTATGCTTTTTTCTTCTTCCTTTTCTTCTTATTCTTCTTCTGCTCCCTTACTCTCTCTCAAATCTTTTTTTTGCACTCTCTGTTCAGTTTAACTACTCATCTATGTATGTATTTGGTGTACAGATACAGAATATATATCCATCTCGTCAATATCAGTCCCAGACTTTCAACTCGAACAAGGGAGAAACATGACATTCATAGATAGAGAAACAGCAGATTGAAAGGATCTTTACTCCCTGAATAACTTGAGACGAGAGATGTACAGTACATGTACTGTACAACTTATACATACATACACGTACACATACAACAAACCAATGATATGACATAGCTTTATACAATACAAAAACGACTTGAAGACATTACTATTTCGATTGCGACTGGTCTACTTACTTTTGCCTTTTCCACTTGCTTCGTTCTCCGGTCTGGGATGGGGAATCGACCAATTTGAACACATAAACATGTGTGCGTGTGAACCGAGAAAATAAGGAGTGTGGACGTGAGCGTCAAGTCATCATCATGTCTAGTACAATTCGTAATTCCGATTCGACAGACTTGACAGAGGATCATGACGACAACGACAACGAACACGAAAACGATGACAAGAGGAAGAAAATAGCTGAAAGAACCCCTTTGCTTTTCACCCAAGTCTTCCTATCCTAGTTACTATATACATATCACCATCATAATACAGACAGACAGTCATACATGCATACACCGATAGATATTCCATTCGTCCTTCGGTTTCCTTCTTGTTCCAGTCCCCAATCGAACATCTAAATGTGCCTCTACTTCACAAACATCCCATCAACTACGAGTCGATTCAAGGGGTATCTACTAAATGTCCCACGATCAATATTATGCCACTACGTGTGAACAAGAAAATCTGTAAATACATACATACATGGTAAGCATACATCATACATATGTACCACACATCATGTACATTTATAGGTCGTATTGTACATTGTACATATGCAGGACAAAATCCAGTAGTGTATAATGTGGGCAGTATGTATAAACGGAGCACTCTAGTAGAGTAGTGACGATGAGCAAGAAATAAAAAAAACGTTTCCCCCCATCAAAGAAGACGAAGAAGAAAAGAAAAAAACCTGATGGCTATACACTATACACTACAACGCGCCACAAGTCGACACTTGATTCCTGATTTGCTTTCTCTCCCTTACTTTGATTCTGACACACTCCTGTCAACACACCTATCATCCTTTGATTATGTGGACATGACAGACGTTTGCCCATTCTTCCCCGTGCTATCTATCTATCTATCTATCCGTTTCATCCGGATTTTTTCTTACTCTTCTCTTTTCTTCCTTGACCGTTCCTTTCTTCGCCTATTCGTTTCTCTTTCTAGCTTTCTCCACTTGTATGTTTTCATTTTCTGTGGACGACAGCTTTTTTCCCTTTCACCCTTTTCCCTTCAACTTTCACTCTGTTGATCCCTGTCTCAATACACATAGAAAACTGACGGTTCTCTGTGCATCCACATCGTACCGTATATACTGATAGATGATGCATTTACGATACCTGCATCTGTATCACATACAATTTCTTCATTAATATGTAATGCGATCATTAAAACATTTCCACTGAACCTCTTCCTATTTACATGCTAACATGAAGCTCTTGAGAAAATTGTTTACACATGTCTCTCTTGTCACTAAACGGCTGTCTAGCTTTTTTTTATTCAAAAATTTACGTCGAAATAACAGCACAATGAAGGAATGCATAAAAACAGTGAATTGAAGGGGATAAAAGATGAAAGATGTAGGAATAAAATGAGGGTTGATGACAGAAGAATGGTGAATGTACACTGTACACTGTACACGTATATGGGATGCAGGACCGATGACATTGGATTAAAAAATAAGATTTGATGGCAACATAAATGAAATGGGACGACCATTGAGTTGCTATCAACCTCGTTCTTCTTTCCCATGTCTCCCTTTCTTTCATATTTTTGTATCTACTTCTCTCTTGTGTAGTATATTCGTCTGGGTCCTCGTTGCCGTTGTCCTCTTCATAGATACATTTAGTCAAGTAGTAATTTGAGAACGGAGGAGACGAGAGGGAAGAGTACCGTAGATACAAGAATATACATTATAAATACATAGGAGGAAATGTGGAATGCAAGAACGGGAGAAAGGGGTGAGATGAAGATGTAGATGAAGCAGACAAGAGAAAGAGAGAGAGAGAGAGAGAGAGAGAAAATTGTGCATATTTACTTAGACGGTCGGTAAATCCTGAACGAAACCTATACTCGCTTCCATGAACATTGAACATTGGATTTCCATACGAGAGCCATAAAAGAATCCAAGTGTGTGTACATACATATACATATATAGACAGGGAGAAGGGTTCCTTTGGCCTCGACAAAATCGTCGTCCTCGTTCTTCTGGTTGACAAAGAACAAGTAAAGGAAGGCCAACAAGAACAAGAATCCCTGTCTTGAAGATGGAGAAGAAAGAGAGAGAGAGAGAGAGAGAGAGAGAAAGAGAACTCCAGCGAAGCTACGAGCTACAAATCACCACCGCTTATGAAATCTCCCTTTCTTTCTCCAGTAGCAGAAGCAGCTACTTCCCACATACTGATACTGGGGGATGTACACACCATGAATACAGTTCCTATATACATCAGAGTCCATTTCCATACAAATTCATTTGTAAAGTTACCGCTCTCCATACGATTTTGATACATGAATATCTATATATCTTTATGTATGGCTATGACAAGGACTCCTGTTCCAGTACCTACAATACAGTTTCACAGTTGTATTCCACTTCGTCTCTGCACCCTTTCTCGTAGTGAGTTGTCTCCTCACAAATCTATCCGTACAAAATGCATATATAGACAATCCACAATCTACATACACATATCATACATCAATGTATATAATTCACTCTCCTCTTTCCTTCCACTCGTCTTGGTCCTCATCTTTGTCTTCATTTTCATTTTCTCCGTCCACAGCTTATAAATGCTTTATTACAGATAAATTGTAATTTTAGGTTGGACTTGATTCGACTTATTTCAATGATCTAGATCATGGTTATATGATCTCTTGATGTATAATGTATAATATTCTTCATAATTATTTTAAATTTGTTCCCAACTCGCCATACATTTTACATAATAAATGGGGAATACACCACATAATAAAATAAAACTGTGATGAATTTATAAACCCAAAAGACATAAATAATATTGTATATGATGATTCGAAATGAGATGTCCGCGAATAAACACATATCCATAATCCAGATCATACACATGCCATGCCAGTTAGGAAACAAAAAACAGGGCAAAATTAGAAACAACCGAGAATTAGGATGGAATGGACGATATGATAGTAATCGATACAAAGTAGATGAGAATGAAAAGATATGTAGAAGACAGCAAGAAAGAGAGAGAGAGAGAGAGTAGAGAGGGAAAGAGAGAGAGAGAAAACCGGGAGCGAATGGGTTGTGATGAAAAGGGTCAGAGTTATGACCCGAGCGACTCTCTCGTCAAAAATACCTCCTGGAGTGGTGCAAAACCGCACAAAGCTCTGCTCCCAAACTGCTTAGTTAAATGGCTAGTAAAGGGACACCATTTGTCATCAATTCGTACACACAACATTTAGCGCCCCGATGCATATACAACAGACCATAAAAGCTTCTGATGATATCATGAAATTACTACACGCCACACTGTCTTCACTTCTCTATGTACATTCCAGTTACACCACACACTGACTGCTCTGCTGTTATGTGTACTGTACACACACTGAACTATCTACAACCAATACATACACCCAGCTTACAGTTATTTCTCTCCTTTTATTTCCCTATCTTTCTCTCTGACTGTTTCCCACTATCCTGTTACAATATTTTGCTCCAAATGCTTCAACTCCACTTCTCTTTCTCGTTGTGTTTCACTCTTTTCTCCATGTTTTTCATCTACATAGAGAGAAAGAGAGAGAGAGAGAGAGTAAGAGAGAGAGAGAGAGAAAGTAAGAGACACTACATTTTCACATGTATGCAACAAAACTCTGTCATCCTTCCCTATTTTCTTCTTTTCTCTCTCTATACAAAAATATTATACGAAAATATGGTATGTCCAAAGTCCACATGAGAGCAACTCAACTCACCACCAGTCCACCGAAAAAAAAACTTGTGGCAAAACTAACGACGAAAAGTTCAGTACAGTTCAGTTGCTCGAGGATTTTACAGTTGTATTCATAACCACTAGCGGTTTCCCCATATGTATGTAGACGTGGATAGTCGAAAATATGACCATGATTTTTTCAGCAAATCTTCGTACTATTACCTAAAATGACTTGTAAAATGATTGTTTGCAAACCACAATCACAATCTGTGATACTATAATTGATATCTTCTGCTGATGTTTCCTTTGTGAAGCAATTCCAGTACGAGATATACATTATAGAAATAAATAATAAAAATAATTGATTGCTCCTAATCTAAATTCCAATGATTAGATGAACACATTTGGTTGTCACTGATTGACATAAAGATTGGACATTTCCGAGACTTTTCACGATTCATCATTCAATTTGGGAAGAGAATGGGCAAAGAGGGGAAGGCAAGGGTAATACAAAACGTATAATGTATTGAATCCACACATGATAGTATAATCGTATCATATAGTATGTACACATTACACATATACATATAAGTACAAATACTGACATATACATACGTATGGAGTAATTAGAGAAATGTACGGATTCGTTGCTCTTCAATGGGAATCTTGTTTGTTTTGTAGTATATGTATGTACTACAATACCATGTTATTGTTTTTCTATGCTAACTGTTATAAGCTACATGCCTGTGTAAGCCACAGAGAAAGTAATACAATGTTTAGCTAATTCATATTAGGAAAATAAACGGAGGAGATATTCACCTTTGGAGAGTCGCCAGAGTTCTTTGGAGGAAAAAACTCCTGTAAAAACGGAAAAAAGAAACTCATTTAATCACGTTTTCTTCTCTTCTGCATACATGTACATATGTAAGTATATATTATGGATATAATGTATAAGGATAAAATCTGAGTTTTCTATGTACACATGTATATCATCAGCATATATGCACATGTATAAATGTATCGTACACAGCAATATTAGTCAAGGATATATATAAAAGCAAACCAACCTGTGGCCAAGATAATTTCGTTATTGATTACACCGTTGTACGGATTGTGAGCGTACCCTGCTCAAACAAAAAAAGGAAAACAGTCATTACAATATAAAATAGTAGTCACACAACGCGCAATCAATCAAATCAATAAATATAATCCAACAATATATTACAGATAACTTTTGAGAAATATGTAGATTCGATCATTGATTCAAATATTGTACACGTTTAAGTTTCAAGTGTACGAAAACAAAAAAAAACCGTTTTCTAAGTGCAAAATGTGTCATTTGGTTTTGCCTACGAAAAGTTCTACATTCTACATTCTAAAGGAAATATCTTGAAAATAAAGGAAAATGAGGTTAAAAGACAAAAGAGAGTGAGACCGAAGGAATGGAAGGGGAAAGGCCAAGCTGAATCGACACATAATAAAAGAAAGATAAAGAGATTAGACGGGCGTCAAATAATAAAACAATTACACATCGACCGTCTAAATGGATACTTGACAGACAGGAGCAAAGTGATTTTTAAAAGTGTTTACTATACATATGTGATTGACTCGGCGTGGGTAAAAAAAATCAGATTTTCAGTTTTAGTTTGCTGCTAAGTACTCTCTTCTTTCTAACCTGTGAGTATTTGGTATTTATTAGAAAAGGGAACCCCTTTTTATCTTTTTTCTCTAACCCGACACCCGAAACCAACCCAAATAATATCAGTGTCTATATATGTATATTGTATATGTATATACACGGGGTAAAAGGAAGACGGAGAAGCGAGATGAAGTAGATTGAATAAGCCACTGTCTATATATCTGTACATTACACTGTATCTACTCTACTAGACTAAGGACAGAAGGAAGAAAGAAGCTGAAGGAAAGCGGAGAAAGCAGAGAAGGAGAAGGAACTGCCGACTAAGGACTATCCAAGTCGTCAATTGCTCCCCACGTTATCTTGTTGGCGGAATGTGTGCCTATGTGTCCGTATGAAGTTGCGGGGTTTTATATGTTGACAAGAGTGGTTTTTTGGTGGGTGTTGGAAGTGAATTGATGACAAGTTCCTTGGTTCTGATATGGGTTTTGAAACAAACCGACCTTTCCCCAAAAGATGTGAATTCCCCATTTCTTCAAGACATACGAGCACTATCGTTTGTCATATGAGTACCAAGGAAAGACTCACATCCGCCTTGTCCCTTGAACCCGGTTTCTCTCTCTCTCTCTTCTTTTTTCTATCCTTTTTCTCTATTTCTCCCGCTTTCTCTCTCTCTCTCTCTCTCTCTCTTTACTCTTTACCCAAAGGAAAATTTACAACCACCAAACGGCATCCAACCACCATCGGGACCTGCCCCTCTCTTTTGACTTCCCTTTAAATATCACCTATAAATCCCCAAAATACGGAATCAAATAGATTGCTCATCCATACTCATCTCTACTATTCAACATTTCTTATTCCTCTTATTCCTTTCTTTCCTTTTCTACCTTCTTCTTCGTCTTTTAGTCCCAACATAACATACATTACAAGAAGAGCACTTACGTATTACATTTATCCATTTCTACATATGTATGCATGGTGCACGGCATTCCACACACACATACACATGTACCTATTCAACAAGGAATATACATATACGTTAAATCCACCAAACCAACATTCATTTCTTTTAGATTTCTATATTTCCACACTTTTTTTATCCTCCTCGCTTTCAATAATTTCACTCGCAATGACTGAAAAAATTGTATGAAAGAAATGGAGAAAAATCACACATACATACATGTGTGTAGTAGATAACCACGGGAAAAAATACAGAGAATTCCTATAAATGCATTTCCAAGTATTGAGGTAAAATCTATCCTTTTCTCCGTCTTTTACTACATTCACGTGTGTGTGTGTGCGGTGTGCGTGTATGTATACTGTATACTCGGAGTCTGAATAAAATGTGAAATCATCGTGGCTTTCAACAAAATTATTATACAAGTCTCCACTTGACTTCCGTCCCTTTTACGACGCTTTAAGGTTTGAGACAAGCACGTTGTGTATGTATATATACGTAAAGTATGTGACAGAGCTAAATATTTCCTTTGCAAATAATAATCTTTTCTTTTGACTCACTCGTCGACGACGCCATAATTAACCTTGTCACTCTGCCTTCTTCAAGAGCAAATGGAAAAAGTGAGCAACAGATTCCGCGAACCATGGAACCATCTATGCTATTAAACGCAACATATGCATAAAAAAATAACACAAACACAAGTACAAGAGTAGAAAACACACAAATCCATAAAAGTACCCCAACTAATATTAATACATGACGTGCCTCTTCATCTGTAAGTATTTTGCTCAAAATAAATCATTTATCTGAAGAAAAGGCTCCTGAAACTATAGAAAATCGAAGCACAACGTAATGGCCACTAGCTATTTACAAGTCCATGTATCAACCACGATAATTATTCTTGAGTCGCCTCTTCAGGACTCGAGCAAACCTGATGCTACATGTATACTTGACATACAAAAAGCTACAGCCTAGGCTTTAATTCGGTATTTTCTAGATACGCCAACGACTCTTACATAAAATTCTGGGTTTTTTTACATTTAGTATTCCATACTTTCATATTTTATTTGGAAAATATATAAGCACATAAAGGTTGAAATTTTCGTTGAAACTTGGATTTTATGACCTTTTAACATAAAAAATGGTTTGAGCCACATTTCATTTTTATATTTGTATGCATTCCAATTCAAATAAATTTCTTCCCTTACTGATAAAACTGATTGCTGATACATTTATAATCATGAAGGCTTCCAAGAGAATTTTCATTTCTAGCAATTAATGATTAATTTTACAAGTAAAAACGTTTAGCTAAAACAAACAATTTAGCTCTTGTTATGTCTATGCCTATGCATAAACACGGTGAATGAATCAAGTAAAATATCGGCTGGATTTACAAAAGAATCCAAGTCCTCTTTCCTTTACTTATAAAAAACACACAAACCAGCCTACACCCAAACAGTGACCAGGATACAAACTTGTAAACATGCCCAAACTTGTAAAGAAGTTGTGAAAATGGGCCGAAAAAGCTCAATGTACTTCCGTGTTTGTTTTTTCCGCCGGTACGTACAGTACATGCATATAGTACTCACAACTGAAGACTATTTTGAATAAATAGACTGGACAATAAATGGTGGGACAAGGAAGGAAACTAACCAAGACCCACTGTCTACTGTCTCTCTGCATGTATTGTGTAATATGCATTTAAATAAACATTATACATACATACATGTACCATGAGTACCAGAGTTCATTCAAGTCTTACAGGGTTGATGATGCAAAAGGGTTGCCGGAGAGGGAACAGAGAGAGAGACGGAGAGAATAAGGAAAAGGGGAAGGGAAATACATGGAATGCGACTCTGAACTTTGCCTCACTGTTGTCCTCTATGTTTATCTCGATTATGTATCAGCTAAGAAATAAACTGTAAAGCTGAATTTTTAGTCAAGCCCCCACGAATATACATATGTACATACATAGGTTTGTGTACGTACACATTTGAAAATAGGATAAAGAGAAAGTAAACACTGTACTTACAGTACATACACACATTTGCAATGGTTTAGTGAGAGTTGGGTAGATAATAAAGGCAGGGGCGGTCCATGGAAAGATGTAAATGGGGCTTGAAAATCGAAGCGAATCGAAGCAAAATAAGTGAGAGAAAGAGAGAGAGAGAGAGAGAGCGATAGAGGGAAAGAAAGGAGTAAAGGGAATGAGAGAGATGAAACATGAAAATGTTCCAAGGAAACTGTTTATCCGAGAGGAAGTGGTGTGTAGACACGACGAGACATAAATCCCCATTGTGTAAGACGGACTGAGAGAGTCATGAGACCGATTAAGAGAATGAAGATGTGAAGAGAGTAAAAGAGCTACCCGCGTTTACCCGTTTACCACACAAACAAAAGCACACATTGAATACATCCCCTACATTACATGGATCATGTATGTATGTATGCATGTATGTATGTAGGCATGCAAGTACAGTATCTATACGTGTGTACATATCCGTGTATTTACACGACATTGAGAGTCGAGACGACATGCATCTGCAAACAAATCTTCCCATTGTACATATTTCCATTTGTTTGTGCTCATACACCTTAACTCAACAGCTACTGATACATCAGCGACGGTTGACTCCTCCATATCTTCAATACATCAGTATTTCTCCACGAAAAGAATCTATTATATTGTATATAATACGGTACAAACTGGAGCTGGGGTGACACAAAAGATACCAAATGCTCTCCCTTCTTCTGTCTTTACAAACTGCCTATCCACTTGATATAGAAAGGCAAACCAAAAGTGACTTTCGCAAGTTCCCCGCGTCTTTACAATTTTCCTTAAATATTTTATCAAATAGTTTTCCCTACATCTAAAAAATTGAAAAAATGCTAAGAATCTTTAAACAAATGCATTTTTCTGTAAAAATTAGCCTTTTTTTTATCAGGCTAGTGGGTTTTAATGCAGTAAAAAATCCCGTGAAAACTTGTCCTACAGAGAAAAGCCTAGGAGGTAAAAACGTAAGAAAAATTGACGAAAATAGAACAAAAATATTTTACACAAGCGAGTAGTACCTAGATAAGCGTCAGATTTTTTTTCTTTTGTTCTGTACAATACAGAAGCCCAAGACGGCTAATCGTATATAAGAAGGAGGTAAACGGTTGTGATGTACGTGTTCCCATCTCCTTTAAACGGGGGTAAAACGGAGAACGAAGGCTGGAGAAGAAAGAGAAAGAAAATACATGGAAGAAAGTTGAATTTCCCGAGGAGCAAATCGACGAGAGAGAAGAGGCAAGAGAAAACAGAATCAAATATCATGATTTATACAGCTTTTTCACCCTTCAAATAAAACCTGAACTTTTCCAGCTCAAAGGACTTGAATGCATCTCACATTCTCCTTTTCCGTGAAGGAGGAACAACTACAACTATTGTACTACTACTACTACTACTACGACTGCCGCTACTATGTATGTACTGTGAGGAAGGAAGGAAGGAACAGGAGAATGAACAGACACATCAAGCAATTGCTTGACTAAGCTGTAAACCACCGGCAATTTTATCTATCTATCCCAGTGAGTCGGAAGTCTCAGTCTTGAGTGTGCTCAGACCATAGACTATACAGATAGACGTTGACTCCGACAACCGAGTCAGAGTCAGAGTCAAAATCAAGCGTCTCACTTTCTCTCTCTCTCTCTCTCTGTCTCGGTTTCCTTTACAGCAGCTCAACTCGATTCCACTCACTTCAATCCACTTTAGTCCATGCGGAGTAGAAGGAACAAAGTATGTACATGGAAAAGGTACAGGCTCCAGACTCGCTTTCTCGCTCTCTCTCTCCCTCTCTCCTACATATGGACGTCTCTTCAGATGCTGTATGACTATATGTATCCAACATGCAACCTCCTCTTCCATCCAAATCCAACCCCATGCAACACAAACTAAACGAGAGCTCCTATTTCTATTTCTACTCCCACTTAACCGTCTTATGGGGTAAAGATCGTTTGTCACGCCGTAATAAATACGATTGTATACGTGGATGTTTCTTACTCCTCTCCTTCTTCTTCTTTTCCACTTGGTGTTCATTGAAAAGCTGCCGCTTACCCTGTGACCCTGCAATGCATCTTCTCCCATTTGTCAGCATTTCTCATACTACACCACCGCTTTCTCTTTCTCTCCCTTTTAAGTCTGTACATACATGCGGCATGTCAAATAATCAGGAATTTTCTTAAACGGTCCTTAACACTATAAGCACTTAAACGTTTCATTGTCCCATAACCACAAACACAGTTTCGACATCAATTAAAATGTGCATACTTCATTAAAACAATTGTTTATCAATCAAATCGTTTTTGCTGTTGTATGTACCACTTAATTGGTTAATCCTAAACTGAAAAATGCCTATTTTTTAAAATTTTGGAAAGAAAACTACAGGTAAACGTAACCTTTTTCTTATTCAAAGTAGTCTGAAACACGTTTCTTCCTTGTATTTCAACTCAACAAACTTGAGCTCAAACTCAAAAGTATTGTAGATACAGTACAATATTATGTAGAGAAACTGGGTTGCCGTTACGTTACATTACATGAAATAACATAACATAACACGGCATTCCTCTTAGATTTTGGGTAACCTATACAATAGCAACAATACATACAAAGACAAATGTAGTTACATTGTGCTTTAACTGTATAACCATCCATTTGAAATGAGAAAATCATAGAGAGATGGGGGAAAGGGAGGAAGAGGACGTTGACGATTACATGGTGGATCATATCCTTGACGAGTTGTGTCCTCTCTCCTTTCTCCCCATTTCCCTATCGTCCATCCATTCACACACAGAAGACAAAGTAGAAGAAGAAGAAGGAGACTCATAGACTAGGAGCTTCAGGAACAAGTAGGATACTCCATAGATTGGTAGTATTGTACATTGTATAAAACTGTATGGTGGTTGGTTTGGTTTGGTGGTGGAAACGAGAAATGTTCCTTTTCTTCTTCTTCCTCCTCGTCCTACAGCAATTTCATCACTCGTTATTGAGGAAGAAGGTAATCATAAGGCAGTCTGGAATGGGTCTCAATGTCCACCATCCCACCATCGACAAACTCGGACCGAATGCACAAAAAGTGTCTCGCGATGAGTAAACCTTACACATGGACGATCCATCCTCAACTCTTACGGGCTTTTTCATCTAATAATACCCATATATACATACTATGTATTACTATACACACAGGATACAACATTTATCTTATACATATCTATAACATCTACACATAATATATGTATCTTTGCACATATCTACCCTACTTTCCCCATGAACATGATAGATACAATACATGACTGCTGTACAACGTGAATTCTTGAATTGAAGCAATTCCTAGTGTGTTGGTATGTATATATCGTTTCTTGGTATTTCCCCTATTCTCCTTGTCCTGAGCTTCCTTTCCCTTTCCTCCTTAACTGTTTTACTGTTTCAAGACACGCTCCCATTATATTTATATCTTTACGGAGAAAATATACCGTTCATTCAGACAGAGTTCCACTATACCATTATAGGTACATTGTACAATGTACATGCTATACATACATACATGAAACACATAGTTGGTGAACTTAAATGTGATGATATTACGCCAGGTCCATTCTTATGCATTTCATTTCGTTTCATTCTCAAATCATGGCTCCTCACACCCTCACATGCATACATACGCGGACAATTTTTCACAATGTGATACAAAAACGCACAAAAGCGAATATTCCATTTTGCTAGCCACTACACTAACTAGTTATGTTCATGTAGTCGTATATGCAATATAGTTGTGGTCGGTCCCTGTATATATTTTTTACGTTGCTTTGGATGGACAAACCATTCATGTACACTATACATATATACGTTACACATGTACAATGTACTGTAGGAGGAGGAAGAAAAAAGTAAGAACAAGAAATGAAGAAAAAACTCTTGTCCAGAGAAAAAGCTCTGCAGTCCAGTTCCAGTTCGAGTTCTCGTTGATCGTCGTCGTCGTCGCATCTTTAAAGGAATGTCAGTGGCCAACAAACCGGGAACAAGGATCATTGGAGCCGAAATTTATGCAGTTTGGACTGTCGTCCTCCTATGGACTCTATTCAAGAAATGTGCCCGAACAAAAACATTACTCTTGAAAAAATAAAAACGAAAGAATGGCTTCATTTTCGGCTTGGACTCCTACTCAAATAACCACTATACACTATACACATCATGTATAGTTTTACTATTTTCACTTTGTTCAAATGTACATACTATACAACGTCCATGGGTAAAATAAATACTGTATGCATACATATATATCCATTTTGTAACCCGATAATCCTCGGTATCATCATATTATAATACAAGACAAGATTCGCTATGCTACACGCAGCGCAACCATCCCATTTAGAGATAGGGTTTAAGCCATCCCAAAGATGCATATAATAATCATAATAGAGTGGGATAGAATCTATATATAGGAAATATCTGTATGTACAATGTACACACGTACATAGTTCACATGTATTTCTTGTACATAGTAATGTAGTATTTCGTTGCTCATTTCATCTCCAAATCTGATCTAAATGTCTTGAGACAGCTTCCCTCTTTCCATCCTTTCTTTCTCCCTCTCCCTCTTCCTCTCGGTTTTACACAGAGTGGATTGGTCGGCTTTAGACGACGGCAGAAATCTAATCGGAGCCGGAGCCAGAGCCAGACAACTTCATCTAACAATATGCATTACCATATTAGAGACTCTATACTTTTACCATATTTCTCCAGTTATCTTTCCCCCTTTATATTTACTCTATATTCTTTCCTCTATATCTCTTTTCCTATATCTACTATTGATACATACACCAACCCTCACAACTCCCAACGTACACGTATGTAGAACAGAGCATAATATGTCCGCAAACTAAAAGAATTGTCAAAACTAACCCGCAAAATATGAGCAAAAACTTTATGTGTAC
Source organism: Sminthurinus bimaculatus (assembly GCA_034698285.1). Classification (NCBI taxonomy): domain Eukaryota; kingdom Metazoa; phylum Arthropoda; class Collembola; order Symphypleona; family Katiannidae; genus Sminthurinus; species Sminthurinus bimaculatus. Next base: position 28,039 of record JAQIVE010000177.1, on the reverse strand, counting down.
CCAAAACACAGAAACATGCAACAAAACTATTTTCACATTGTTGATCCAGCATCTAAATGATCCATCAAATAAAAAGCATGGAATACGGGTAATCGATAAGAGCAAAACTTTCCCTACCTCAATACTCAATTTCTCCCTTAATCATCTCTAACGTTCAGCAGAGACAAGCAACACATACATAATTGTTATGCATATACATATGTATGTAAAACCAAGAGATTAACATGCACATTTATCCTAGTTTAAAGGAATCCATCAGTGTAATCCTTAATGAGGTTCAATATAATATGAGCAAGTTGCAGTTAGGAGAGAAAAAGATAATCCGACGGAAAGGGAAGGCACATAATCTACCACCACAGACACTTGGTTAGATGATGCAAGTCGGTAATAAAGTGGCCACCAAAAGCCGAAACCATTTTGATAACAACAACGCATCACGCTGGATGCAAAAGATGAGGACTACAACAAGGAGATAAAATATACATTTGGAATTTATACAACTGTGAAACTCGGCCTTTACACATATGTATGTATAACTCTGCAACGGTTTCTGACTCTGTGTGTGTGTATGTATTTACTTAATAGTGAGGAAGGATTATGGTGAGACGTCGGTGCTGAATGTTGAATGTTGTTAGATTTGGATACAAATTGGAATAAGAAGGAGTACAAGAAAAACGTTGTGTAAAGGACGGTATTTAGTATTTAAATGGAAGACTAACTATTATCTGCTATTTGGTATACACATTTATTACACTAAAGAGTCTCTTCTGCATATCGAGTGATAATAGATAAAACAGTAGATGTTTGAAGCACATTAACACTTCTTTCTCAATTTCCCGAAGGCCGGTTGCGTCTACATATATATACACATATATACTTTGGGAAAATTTGTGCAAAGGAAGAAACGTTGTCACCGACGAGGACAATGAAAAATAGCGAGTTAAAAGATATTACAACATGATGAGAGAACGAAGGGAGAAGGAGGGACGAAGAAAGCAGCTCTGTCTTCGAAAAGTCCTCAAGCAGCAAGGAACCCACCTCCATTATATTTTATATTGCATTAGTACATATTAGTATTAAACATGCAGGGTAAGTAAGTGATGATGGCGATGTAACGGCCACAATTAAGACTTCCCCAAAGCATACGGCAAATTTCATTAATGAGTTGCAAACTGCTTGAATACAAATAGCTCTCTTCTCTCTCTCTATTCTTTCCCCTTCACCTCTCGGTCCTAGTCCTATCCTCACAGACCAAAGACACTCTGGGTAACTTACTTACTTATGCTGATACTCCACTCCAGTAGGCTCCACTCTCACTTTCTCACTTACTTACTTACCACCTAGATCACTCTTTTCCTTCAGCCCATTTTCATTTCCCCCCGCCCGCTTACGAGAAAGAAACAACTTTTCCGTATGAGCTTCCCACTTTCGTCCTTTCTTTCCCGTTACGTATACATACACATACACACACACACATCAGTATTATATGCATCTTGCTAGCACCCTTCCCATACATACATACTGAATACTTTCACCGAGTCTATCTTTATGTCCTCGTAGCTACAAACTCTAGTCCAGCAGATGCTGTTATTCCAATCAACATCCCATTTCCAGACCAGGAACCAAGGCAAACTACTCCTTGTTCCTCTTATATTATTCTTCCTTTTCTTCTTCTCCATTCTTTCTTTTATTTTCTTACACTATCAACCCCGGCTATCTTCATCTTTCCTCGGCGCTTATGGCTTTTCTTTTGTGAGATGATGAGTACCACTATAGCGTAGCAAAAGAGTGTGAAGAAAGGTGCTACATGCTACATAGTTACACGTTACATACATGTCTGTACAATAATATTAATACCTACTCCATCTCCTCGTACAAACTGTTACATCATTCCCCTCTGTCTTACATCGCCATTATGATTATCATGAAAATTGTCTCCCACTCTTTAAATCCTTCCTACCTTCTTGTCGTTCTTTTCTTCTGCTTCCTTCCTTTATTACATTTTTATGCGTTAACTAACTTCCTTTGTATGCACATTATGCATGTATGCATGTATATTATACATATTACGTACCATTCCTCTTTTGGAGGAACAAAAGATTTTATCAACATGGAAAATTGTCCTGTGAGAGTGCGACACATGAGTGGAAAAGGAAGCAAAAATCCTACTGATTTGTCATTTTTAACAAGGAACAAAATGTTCTGATTAATTTATTCCATGAAAAATTAAAATCATGGAAATTAAATCAAACGAAAAGATGTATGGTTCAATTAAATGCAAAAGCTACATATTCATATGCATACATAAAACGAAGGATTATCGCATTTTCCCAAGTTGGACTATGTAAAAGTAAAGGAATATATTTTACTTGTATGTGTGTATGTTAAATGTGCCGATAAATTCCGTTGGAGGTACGATCCAACGTTAAATCATGTTCCAGTCCGGAGAATTGTTGTGCAGGAGAAAAACAGGGAGAAGGTTGGGCTCAAAATGAGGAGAAGGAGAGAGAAAGGGGGATGGGGAAATCGAAATAGACACAGGATGGAGAACCTTCATTCATGTTCATTGTCTCTCTCAATGTGTATGTAGTATGCATACATAAAGTCTGAGGCACCTATGGCGAATATTTCACCCGATGTACATACGTGGAATATACCTACACAGATTATATAGATATACGTATTACGTATATTACGACTACTCATACAACTATACACTTATATTTGTATAAATGAAAGCAGAATCGAGTAAGACGAACAGGAACTGCCGGCAAAGCCAACCCTTGCTATGTATTCATAGGAAGATGTAGGATGTCGACGAGCGTGTGATCTATAGTATGGGTAAAGGGCAGTGAAATTATGGTGGAAGGATTCATGAGAGGATGAGAGCATCAAAGTATTCTTGGGGATATGAAGATAAGGGCTAGTTTTGATTTGGTGGTTTTGTCCTTCTGTCGGCTAGAATAGAAATTCACATTCACATTTCCTCACACAGTTATACTGCCAATACAGTCGTACCATACATCTTTCCTCTTCCTTTCTTTCGTGTTTCTTTTCCTCCTCTACTTTTTGACTTGTGACCACTTTTCCACCATAGACCATAGAGATGATGAAGATGGAGAGAGAGAGAGAGGGAGAGAGAGAGAGAGAGAAAAAGGAAGGAGAGAATTCTGTGGTTCGTCTACTATATGAATCATCGCTCACTCGCAACGATATTGATATTGGAGAATTTTTTTGATTTCATCATTTCATGGCCCCTACCCAAATATATTCATAGCTCTTTCTCTCTCTCTCTACTTCTGCTTTTCACCCTCTTTCTTTTTCATTTCTCTCTTTCGCTCTCCTTCTCGTTAGAAATCTCTGACCAATATTGACGACAGACATGGAGATGACGAGGAGACGACAAGGACAAGGCCAATGACTATATATACAAGGAGAGATAGCAACAGTCATGCCATGCCACGGCATGAAAAAAGTGACAGACAAGGGGTAGCAGATGCCACTCAACTGGGTGCAATGTAATAATAAAGATATCAAATAGGGAATGCGACCAGAAGAAAATCCTCACCGGCTGAAGTCGGATAATAAAAAGTCAACAGACAAAAATTCATCTACTCACTTTCTCTCTTGTCGAGCAGTCGAAATATATATAGGAAACAGAAATATGAACACCAAGCGGTCCTCACACACAAAGTTGTAACTTAGTGTACAGTCTGTCTACACACTTTCCTCAGATTTTCAATACTAAAATAAATTCATCGACCGAGCATAAGAAGGCAAAGAAAAACGGAAATTTCTCAGCAAGAACGAGAGAGAGAGAGAGAAACTTACAAAATATATAAATGTATTTTATTCAAAAAAGAAAAACCTCTAAAAGAGATTTCTTTTTTCTCATATATTTTATTCCTCTTCTTGTGCGTATTTTTTACGAAATCAAAATGTCGAACTGTGAATAAGAGAAGAAAAAAAATCTGTACACTTATCCAAGCTACTTAATGTAGATCGGAATCAACACCAGGCCAGGAATAGTTCATGAAATCTGACGCTTTCTTTCTGTTGCCTATACATGTGTATGTGTATAATAATATACAATATACTCTTTGCTCTTCGATCTTCCCCACGACAAGCATCTGACTTTTCTAACTTGCACGGAATTATTACAAAAGGAATAGATTATGTATGATGTATCTAAATTTGAATATATCATAATATCTGTACATGCCTCAATATATGTAAATACATATCGTTCATACACGGACATATGCGAGTGTGTGGCCTACAATTTCGCTCTTTTCACACCCCCTGGAAAAAGCATTCGAGGAAATTTATATTTTTCATATTTTACTATTCTTCCCCATAAAGTCAAGTCAAGCTATAGACTTTTGGTGGAATATTGTATAATAAAAATATGAAATAATAATAATACAATAATAATATTTTGAATCAACAGGGAAAGGGCGAGAAAATTCATATAAATAGTACAATAATAATTTTCGTTTTTGAATCAAGCCGTGTGCATGAAATATGCATATAGATAAGTATATTATTATACGTAGGCATAGACACCTACATAGATTTGTGGGCTTTCAAATGGTCTGTCGACTTGTCCATGATTGCCTGATGATTGGGTCTTTTCCCTTACGTCCTTTTGACTTTGTAAAAACTAAGAAAGAGAGAGAGAGAGAAGAAAAAAAGGAGAGCGAGAGGGAGTGCACATGATTAGGCATGTTGAGCAAGAGGAGGACGTGATCAGGGGGTGGGGTAATCTCAAGATCTGATGACATAAATTTCAAAGTCTTAGTTTCTGGCTGCACATGAGACGTTCGAGCACTTTTCCATGCAAATTCTTCACACACTCATTTGCATAGGATAGTCTGCCACTACATAAACCAGTCCGAAAAGGCCCTCGTTATTTTTTTCCCTCCTTCTCCGCTCACAACTTCTCCATTCCCACTACTTACTTACTACTACTTACTCATGAGTCCACGGACCATACTCGACTATATCTATGTATATTTGCGTGTGGTGTGGCACAGGGTTGAATATATGCGTTCGCGTAGATGTCTCCATGTAGTTAGTCCGCTCGTTGAGCCGAGTGAAAAGCTCGTTACTCCTTACCCACCCATTCTCGATGCCCCATTCTTTCCCCATTCTCTTCATTTTCTTGGTCTCCGTCTTCGTTTTCTATACTTCTCTATTTTCTCCCTGGGTCCAAGATCTCATATATAGTCAAAACGGAGAAGAGAAGACGAAGAAAAAGCACAAGACGGCGAAAGAAAAGGGGAAAAGGAACGAAAGCTCAGAATTTTTTTGCCTTCTCATCTCCTTATGAGCCATTATAACGATTAGACAATGCCTGTCGCCCGCACATTCACATTTCACTCCTCCTTTCCATCCACACAAATACATTGCAACCACACACACACACACATATATACGTCTGAATATACATATATCTAGTTACATCCCCAGATAACTATGTATATGCTGGTATATATGAATGAATGTGGAGATTCTCTTCTGAGTTCCAGATTCTCGATCAAAGCATTAGTTATACCTTTATTCCGCTGTAATCTTTTTGGTTCAAATACTAAATTCCTACAACTAAATTCTCAAGTCTTCTTCCATCTACTACCCACTGTGTAGATGGAAATAGTGGAATGTAAGTCCAACCGATCGACCTGCTCCTTCTCCATGTACATCTTTACCCCCGATTTATAGTCAACCACAATCACATTCTTTTACTTTGCCTTTCTTTAACTTTCTCTTTCTCTCAGTCTTTTATATCCACCCCAACGCCCTTAAATTTGAAGAAAGCCACACATAATACATATACCATATATTGTACATTGTACATGCATATATGCACATGCTTTATTTTACCCCTACAGTTTTATAGAGAAAAGAGACCTCTCATTTTCATTTCCCTTTCTTCCTCCTCTTCTTATATTCTTTCTATCCCTACCCTCCCGCTTTCTCTCGTTCTGCTTTCTGCAGTTTTTCTTCCCTAAGGGTGCGGAGTATGAGAACGGTGATTTTCTAAAAGCCCCACAGCTAATACAGACAAAGATGGACTTTCATCGTCTGCAGAAGATGGTTTTAGAATTTAAAATTTAGTGCTATCAGACATTTTAATTTTAATTACTCTCATTCTCAAGGAAAAGAAAGAGACTATAGACTATACATATACATTCCACACTGTAAATTGCCAATATATTCAAAATGTAAAGCTAAATCCCCTCATTCTATGCCGTGATATGGTGTGCGGTACAATGGTACAAGTGTAATTTGGTACTTCTAATTCTACTGTTCATTTTATCCCTCTCATCTCATCTCCGATTGTACAGTGCAGATTAATCCTATTTGTAATTGTGTTGTAGTTATTCTTACTCGCTTTTTTCTTGCTCTGCATACTCTCATTCCTAGTTTTTTCTCGGGATAAATTGCTATTCATAAAATTACAATGACCATTTCTATCTCCCTGCTAAGCTCTAAACTCTTTTTAGATCGCAGATAAGCTATTGCATAAAAACAGTCAAAAACTATGTAACTTATACAGGATGAAAGATTAATAGATATAGCTTGATATAGATACACAACTGTGTGTTAAATTTTTTACACACTTAATACAGAAACTTATAGCCCCAACATCCTACATGTTTGGGATATGATTCGACTTTGAATCAGAGCTTTTCCTCTTTAAGTTGTATATATATGTGTGTGTGGGAATTAAAGAGAAATGAGATGAAACACCAAGACCAAAACTAAAATCAAAAGGGAAGGGGGGAAAGTGGAGGAGGAAACGAGACGGAGACGAGGGAGACAATGGACAGAGTAAAGGAACGAGAAGGAGTAAAAGAGTGGACGTCGACATGTGGCTGAGCTGTATTTTCCCTGAGCGGTAATATGTGGAGGAGAAAAGATGTGTAGTGGGTGGCCAGTCGCCGAGATTTACGAACCTATACATCAGCTGTAATGTCAGTGCGGGTTGCTGAGTCTCCGTCTCAGTTTCAACCACTTGCCCATACCCATACACACACACACACATACACATCCATACAAGTTACAGCTCCAGTTACAGCCACGGGCAACTCAATGGACTGATACTAAAGAACTATTATCGACAGAACCAACCAACCTACCAATTCACAGGGCACCATTATTATTATCTTCACCTCTACAAATAGCCGCACCTCTTCTTTCTCTCTCTCTCAAAATCCGCCAAGGAAGAAGAAGAAGAAAGGAGAGGAATGCTCACGCCAACTTAACCCACCACTCTTCCCGCACTCGCCTCCTCGTTCTCTTGGTGCTCCTCACGCTCTTTGCCTTCTGACAGTGGAAAACGGTTACGACGATTCCGATTCCCCACTACAGATATATCCAAAAGGACTTTGTCTTTCCCTGTAGATTAACTAGCTAAGACGAGAGTCATAATAAACTCTGTCTCATGTATAATATGTATGTACGTATGTAATATGTACTACGTGATGATATCATATCGCATCACATCACATCATCATCCTCATCGTCAACGTGGGCAAAAGCCGAACCAGGAGGAGGAACACACCAAACCAAACCAAACCATATCATATCATACCGAACAAGCATAAGAAGGAGAAGAGGACAGACCAGCACACGGGCACAATGAGCGTGGTGGCGAGAACCGTGGAAAACTGTGACGATTGTCCATATCATATCACTATCGCTATTATCTTCTTCTTATTCTTCTTCTAGTCCTCTCAATGGAGGGAAAATCTAACCACCAAACCAAGAGAACACCAGTATCTCAAATCTCACAATTCACTCGCAGCTCCAAGCTCATCATATCAATAAGTAAATCTTCTGCCCTCAACCATTTCCCATCTAGTACTCCTCTACTCCTGATCACAAATATAACAAAACTGACGACTTTCTATTTTCTATACATTTTTCACACTGTGTACATATGTACATACATTGTGTATATACATATACATACACACGTGTGAAATTCAAGTGTGACCAAAGACATAACCAAAATCAGAATCAGAATCGGAAAAAGGCCAGAGCCATTCGTTTATTTTTTATATATATCAAAGAGTCTCAATGTTTTACTCGGCCGTCAACTAAGCTTAACTAACTATCCGATCAACTACCATATCAACTAACACACAAACACACCCATGATGCATTATTCGACTTTTCACTTGCTTGCAATTCTCTCCTCCACTCTTCCACATAAAGAAAGGGTCTACGAGATCTCAAGGAGACGTTCTTTCTCAAGAATATATAGAACCACCAGCCAATTTACTCATCACTTTTCGCTCCTTTGAGTCCATCGTCAGCAGAATGCCTAATCACAGATATACACATACAAGAAAGCAAAAGAGAAAGGGGAAGGGGAAGAGAAAGGAAGATTTCCAGCCCACTACCTCTAGTCAACATTTAGATACCTCTTCAATACCTACAAAGACGTGCTTTCTCCGTCACATATATAACAAACGTGTCACAAATTCTCCACAGCTTCTTTTTTCCCTTCTCGTCCCTTCCATTCCCATTCTTCTTCCTTTTCACTTCCTACTCATTCGTCTGGATTTCAGTCTCACTTAGATTTGGAATCTGGAATGGACACGTAGAGTCAACCTACACTAGGTTTTGTCCTAATACCGACAAACAACAGAGTAACTAACAAACCACCCAGGAGAGTTTTACTCTGTCGATTGCCACTAACCAGCTAGAATGCTTTATGGGCTCAAAGGTGCTTCTAGGTGTATATTTGCTTCATACACACACACACACAGTTATTGTTTTAACCCACATGAGAATGATAAGAGATTTCCTCTATCAACTAAATTTCTTTATTATGATGCCTCGCTCTTACAATTTGACACTCAAATGTGCGCAGTATATAGATGATTCAAAGAATTCTAAAAATTCACATTAAAATTTGTAAGATTTGAGCAGAAATAGTGTAAGAAGTGGTTGTAAAAAAAGTCTAGACTACAGACTACGCATAAACATACATATCTGTGTGCGATATGATGAGCATTGAGCATGTAAACAAAAACCATGGGAAAAAACGGGCACGAGGCACAAACAAAGGAAGGAAGAATGTGAAGAATTCATTTGGCGACTCTATAATAAATCTTTGCTGGAATACTCACACAAACAAGAAAATTGTCTATTGTCATTTGTCCCCCCAAAATTCTTCATTCTCCATGCAATATCATAGCAGTCCTCTGCATAATATTATATATGTATTATGTATGTGTGTCTGTATCTGTATGCACAAATTCAAGATAAAAACGGCCGGCCCGATCTCTCCATCGTGAGATCGGGTTGAGTTGGTTGGGTCGTCCGGAGGGATGAAGAAGAAGGGTCTATTTAAAACACACACAGTTTCTATTCTACAAGCTAAGCACAAAAGATGATGAAGAACAGGAAATGAGGTCAGAAACAGAGGAGGAAAAAGCAGCGCGAGAGAAAAAACAAACTGATCTGAGATTAGAGAGAAGCCCATAGATCCTTTTGCTCTCCCTCATAGCCTTCTTCTTGCTGTATACCAAAAGTAACTATGATAAGTTATATATGCATTTTGGGTATATACAGCCCATCTTGTAGAAAATGTACTCGGATACTAATATGTAATAGGTCATTCACTTATTTGTACTCTTGTCCTCTTAAGTCCTCTTTACTCACTTTCCCCCCGTTTTCTTTTCCTTACATGAGAGAACGCAACGTGGAGGACAAACAGGAGTCATAAACAAGAATTATTTGTTCGAGGAATAATTTACAGAGAGAGTACATACATATATGCATGTAGTGTACAGCGTATAATATATGTAGTAACCTCGAGCTTTTCCCTGGGTACATATATCATATACATATGCAAGAAAAATAGCCATGGAACAAAACCATGCATAACCAAAAACGAAGCTCAAAAGAATTTGAGGAATTCGTCTCTCATGGCTAGACAACCTTTCTAGCATCCAGGACCAACCACTACAATGTAAACAGTACTGAATACGGAAATTGTGCGTAGAGTCAGATTGTCTCCGGGAGAAAAAAATATGAAATGGTGGAAGCATTGCGTGCATGCATACTTGATACTTGCACATATTCATACTTACGGGCAAAAAATGGGGTAACGCGAAAAAATAGAAAAGGACGCTCATAAAACAAATCCACTGATAGAAAATATACACAATATTCGTTTTATTACACTCGACGATGCACGACTCGTTGTATCTATTTGTCGCTGCCGACTTCCTTGCTGTATTGTTCTTCCTCTTTTGTTTAAACATACAATCTAATTGTATGTGTACAGAATTCTCTATGCAAAAACTACAAAGTATACATGTACAATGTACACATAGATATGAAAATTCACCAAACTAATAACCATTCTCAACATTAACAGACATTTCAAGTCGTTGATTTTGTGTCTACATATGAACGGACAGAACATAGTTTGTCGATAGTAGGTACGATGTACAATACAGGAAGTTTCAGACTTTCTATCAATAAAAAAGGTCGAGCTTCCCTTATGACTGAATACGAGAGGAGGTGAGAAAGAAATTGTCAAGAAAAGAAGACAAAGATTTTGAATTGATGTGTTTACTTTACTTTACTTTGCACTAAAAGATTTGTAGGTAGGGCTTTATAGTTTTATCAAAGTTAGTAAGAAATAGGTATAGACGTTACTTTGTACACACAGTAACTAATTGGAATCGAAAGAAATTCAATTATGAGACGTGTTTTCCTTTGCATGAATCAAAATTGTAGATATAATTTCATCAATTCGTCCTAAACAGCTCCTATGTATTTTCATCGTTTACTTTTCTTCATCGAAGATGCTCAACAAAAAACAAAGCGGGTCACACCAAGACAAGTATCAAGATTCTCATCTCATATTTTGTACTTTCTAACGGCGGCCGAGATTGAAAAACAAATATATTTCCCAGTCAATCGGATAGAGAAAGTCTTGAAAACTGTTACTTCCTTTTAGAGAAACGTTTGCAGACAACGACAACGACTTTTCGAGCTAAAGAACGTTAATTACTGATTATTGATAATTGATAAATAAAGAAAATTGTGTAGGTAGAAAATTTCTCCAAAGAAATTTCCTCTGTAGATTCATTCATTCAATTTAAACGCCATTCGTTCATCACATGACGTCACCCCTTTCTTTCTTTTGTTCCTTCCTTTCCCGACAATATATAAAAGCACAAAAAGTAGAATAACAGTAACTAAAGATATAAAGCATAGGCATACATTTATATAACAAAATGTATTTTCCCTATTTTCTTTGTCTAACAATAAATCCATTAGAAATTCGAATTTGCTATTTCTTCTCCGTTCTTCGCGTTCAGCGTACATACAGTACCTACACTGGATTCTCCAGACTTGACTTGGTTCAATTAGTTAAGTAGTACTGGAGAAGATTTGAGCTCTAAGGTTCACGAGAAGTCAGCAAGACGAGAGGAAAAGCCGAAACAAATCTGTTTGATATACAAGGACAGGGGAAAGAAATCTCCGAGTTGACACCGGCAAAGAAGGCAGGAGCAAGAAAGAAAGAAAGAAAGGACAAACGAGAACACTCAGACAAGAAATATATCCATTATCTATTTATCTCTCATACTTATACACCAAAATGCAGACAGATATGTCTATTCCGTAGACAAAATACGGTGCAACAAATACATACGTACAATACAATGTAATCATGCCGTTTGTTGAGCATCGACCGATAAAACGTACACCAAAGTATTCGATTTGAACATTCATGTTTTTCCGGGATTGCTAATTTCTTCTAGTTAATCACCGATAAGCTGTATCTAATCAGAGAGAGAGAGAGAAAGAGAGAGAAAGGCAGAGTTAGGGAAAAGAAGGGAAACAAGCAACTGGATAAAATACCTATATAAAAGAGGGTGAAAGAGAACAGACATGTACATTGTACCTACACATTTAGTATCATTATAGTAAAATGTTTGAAGCTTGTGGAAAGAAAACTTCCCCCTCTCAACAGTCGGAACTACGTACCCTCTCTCCTCTCGAAACTCCAATTCATGGCAGTAAATCTAAATCTACAAATGTTTTCCACGATATTTATGTAAATCCCCATTTTGTTTCGGGCTTCTTGAAAAGTGCGTGTTTATCCTCTCAAGAATCCATGAAAAGCAAGTTGTACATACACACATGTATACATGGGACTCAAAAGATTTGCTTGTGGATCGTGTCGAAATTGATGGCGGTATTAAAAGATATAAAGCCAAGGCCGGTGGCGACAAGACAACGACTTAAGAAAGGTCCAAGCATCAGTCATGTCATTTAAAGGGAGTATAAAAGTAAGGGAAGAATGATAAAATAGAACTTTTTATATGTACAGTTTAATGCCGACACGTGAGGACATAGAGCTAAAAATTGAATTTTAATACCATAACACATTTTGCTTAAGGAAAACGGCAAGTTTAAAAGGAAAGTATATTAGACAACAAAGGTTACTTTTTTAAAACAAAGGACTTTTATCAACAACACAAACAAACAACTAATTGAAGAGAAAAGGTAAAGCAAACTAGGATTAGCAAGACTTTGAAAGGAAAAGCATACGGAGAAAACGGACAATGAATAATAATAAATTACTCACCCTTCAATCCTCGTTCTTCATCTTTTTCATTATTATTGTCACACATTCCGCTGAGAATATCTGCAAGGAAGGAAGACGCACAAGAAAATACAATTAGTGTCTCATCTCACCATGAGCAGACAGTAAAAGTTCAAACATCCATACATACATACGTGCATACACACAATCGAGATATACCATACCCAAACGAATTTTTCAACTTTGAAATCATAACCATGACCTGAATACAGGAAAAGAGTTCCACACACTCACACACATACAATGCCATCCATTGTCATAAAATAAAATAAATAAATAAAAGAACAATGGTCGTATTCACATTTCAAGATGTGCAAAGGAAACATTTTTCTGAGATCAAAAATAATTTTTTATTTTTTTAAAAATCTGCCTAAATTTGACTGATTTCCTTAACACCAGAGTCCAACAATACTTCGTAACTCCGAATTTTTTTTAATACGACTAAAATATACTTCAACGTTGACAAGAAAAACAGTGTAAAAAGCTCCAAATAAAAGTAATCTATCATAATATGTATCGCGGGTTGTGGGATTGTATACTATGAAACTTTAAATCAAGACTGGAGATGGATGTAGACAAGTTTATTACTACTCTACACATATGAGTATGACATATGCATCCCTACTTTCACAAATATATCTGATCTGTAACGGAGCTTCACTTTACAGGTCTACTCTACTCTACAAATCCCTGTATGTATTTTGCACGTAACTTTGTGTCTCTACATTATACATACATACCGAGATTTACAGTGAGTGTACAAAGGAACTATCGTGAGCTGAACACACTCAGATCAAAAATTACAGTCTTCATAAATTACAGGATGGAGTGCAAGTGGAAAGACGAGAGAGACGGAGTCTGAGATGTAGAAGACGAAGAAGAAGAGGGTCGAAGATCCCGCTACCGGAATCTCGCTTTTCCCTTTCACCCTGTCCCTCTGTCTTTCACTTCGGCTCTGTTGTGTGTGTGTATTTGTATTTTGTTGGTCGTGTAACATTGTAAGTGTATTTATTGTAAGAAGAAGTGGAATAGAGAAAGACAGAGAGAGAGAACGAGAGAAAGAGACAATTCTCTCTTCGTCTCTACCTTAGCCTACACTTTCCTTCCTGTCTAACTCATATCTATCACTGCTTCGCATTAACTCTCAGCGGGTTACCAATGAAAGGTTACCATCCACACACAACATCCCCTCAACACGCAAAACAACCACACACACATACATACAAACATATGCATATACACATCTTTTCCATATACATACACTAACTCTAGCTGTATCAGTATCTTTCTCCTCTTGGTCTCCTTCGCCACCACCACCACCAAAAATATTTTTCTCCATCCAACCCAATTACTCATTCCAACAAAGTCACGAACGACCCCACTCAACTGTAAACTGAAAACTCGCAAGGATCTACACCAAAACTCACTCGAGGAGGAGGATTTCTTCCTTTCTTTCAAAACATAATAATAAAACACTCTCTGCACACAGTAAAACAACAGCAAGAACAACAAAAGCTTCCTGGACTCTGATGAATTCTATTCTGTATTTTATCCTATTTCGGACCGCTTGTAAGGAAATTGTAGACAGTAGTCACTTAAAGAGTGAAGTATAAAATATATACGTACACGTAAACATAGTAAAGTAAACTGTATTTTTGAAATCACTAATAGAAATAGCATGTAAAAAACGTGTATCTAGTGCAGAAACTAAAAAATTTGTCCAAGTCTTCAAAAATTGCTAGTATTTAATACATAATAGAAGAAATTTAAAAGTTGAAAAGTTGTAAAAATATCATTTGCTCACCATTCATCAACAGATTAAATGATACAGGGTGGTTTACATATATGTACACAAAGGTGAATATAGTTTCATAAACATAAATGTCATATTTTTACTCGTGGCGGAAATGGAGAAGTAATGTTTATTACCGGTACCATGACTGTTGATAAAGTTGGCGAGATATAAGTCCAATTCTCGTACGCTAACATTGATGTGGTATGGGTTGACACAAAGGCCGGGATGGAGACACTCAGGAGACTTTTCCAGGCGCTCTCCGTCTGTGCTTTCTAAAGGTATTGCTTTGAACAAAATCACCATCACCAGGTCCAGCCGCCACACCTAAAATTTAATTTAAAATACAAAACGAATGATGAATGGTTTTATTTTGCATTTAGTTTTCATTAATACAAATGTTAATTTTATTATTATTATTGATGCTCAAACACGAAACGATTGAGTATCTCTAAATCATTGAGCTTGCCAATATGTATGTCAGATAATTGTTGTGGCGTTATTATGTTTTGACTTATTTCCTTGTTTATTATAACTTGACTTTCTCCGCACAAAATAATATATTACGTTTGAATGCTAAATTTTTAACTAATGGTCAAGAAAAGTTGAATTATTTATATTTCCATATACCAGAAGTTGTTTATTGTTCGATTAAAGTCCAAAATTCCTAAGCGTCGTCCAACGCAAAGTATTACAGGACACTTTCATATTTTAAATTAATTTATTAGCTGATTAAATGGTTGTAAAGGTCCCTCATGCAGGGAAAAATGAAAAAGTAAGCAAGATACTCAAGCATCTCTACGCAGTGACACATGATATGATATGCTATATGATACACTTGTGTACATGTGATTTGTAAACGTATGCAAATATGTCTGTACATATATAGCCGTACGTGGTAGTTGCCACACGCTCCTTGACAATGTACATGACACGTTGACAATTTATGTGCGAAAGAAAGAAACCGGATGCAAGTCAAGAGTTGAATGTCATTATCATCGTCGTTGTTGTCGAGAGATCAAAACGAGAGACATGGTGATGATGGTAAGACTGGAAGGACGACCTTAGACTTAGTGGTCGTCTTCAGGTTTACTCTAAAAGTGTGGCCAGCACAGCCACAAGCACACTGCCTGTTTAAATGCTTATATCGATATGTATACAGTATGCACAAACACAATATATCTAACAAGTTGCCCACGGTGTCAAAGATGCTTCTAAATCTTCCTTGTACTATACAAGGTGTACGTACAGCGTGTATACAGAGTGTATATTATACTGAGATACTATCTTTGTATATATACGATAAGTATCCTTCTATTGTTCTCTTCTCCATATTTTTACAAACTGTAAACTGTACTTTTCATGTTGTTGTTGGGATAACACAAAGAACTGCAACTCGATACACCAGCACCCTTTTACCTGTTCATTGCAAGTTGCAACAAAAACCACATTCTTTCTTACTTGAAAGGTGTACACGATGGGCGACGTGTTTGAGATGCTCGTTTAGCTTCAGATTCAGATTCAATCCCAATATCAGTATGTAGGAGAATCTCAAAAAAAGGCACATCGTGATTTGCAACCGAGGTACTTGTTTTTCAAACTTTCGAAATTTTGATTTACATAAATAATAACAAAAATGGCAACTGATACTAATTAAAGATTATCAAAGAGTTATGGTCGCAAGAACCCTACGCAGAAACGTTACACATTTAAACCCAAAACTGTAAGAGTAAAACTTGCCTGCGAACAAATAAAAAGTCGATAACATACTTACTACATTCATTACATTACGAAACAGTAGAAAAACAACATACAACAACAAAAACAATGTAAGCAAGAACAAAGTCTTTTTTTCATTTTTTTCTACTCCGTTGTAACTAACATTCCCCTATTTTTTTCGCTCTCCGCGTTTCTGTTGTCGTTGTTGAAGTAGTTCACTGCTCGGGGTTTAGTGCGATATGGTCAATTGAAATCCTTAACCCGCTGAGCAAAAGTGAGAGAAAGAAGAAGAAAATGAAGTAAAAAGAAAGAGTTGGAATTTTTTCCTCCACACTTGTACTTTTGTATCTCCTACCGCTCACTAAAGCAAGATAACAACAAAACAAGACGACACACATACACACACACACACACAAAGGCCAACTCAAAGAGTCAGAGCGGAGTAAAATTTCTTATTCGTCTTCTTTCTTCTTACTTTTCCCCGTCTTCGCCTACACTTATTGTTAGTCGCATGGAATGGAATGACATCCATATGAATGTACAAAATTCGTTTCCCTAACAATCTTACTGCAATACAAACAACTTTGCAAGATACTATACAGCATAACAGCATAACACATTATACCTATACATAATACATGCACATAATGGACGATACAAAATTTGCACAGATAGTTAGATACCCGATTACACGGTCAAAATCTTGCTCAACAATAGTAAATACGAATATTTACAATATTTAACTACAGCGTAAGGGAAAATAGACAGTCAGCCAAACAGTTCTGTGTACAAGTTTAAGTGAAGAGAATAGAGCATGTCGTCACATTACCCCAAAACATCATGTATACATGATATACAATACTATACAAGAGTTTTACACATATACATACATATACATTATACATATGTAGCGATTGAAATGTAGCATGTACAAGGAGCTACGGGCTGACAATATTGTACACAATACTAAATAGACTAGAGAAATAGCACGCATACTCTTTACACATACACAAGCTCAGTGCATAATTGTGACAGTGCAATGCAGAGAAAAAGTTGAGCACAGTAGTAGAGTAAGGACATATCCCTAAATGCTTATCGTAATCGTCGTGTGTCGTCTTCCCTCTCGTTCTCTCTTTCTCTTTACTTCGTTTTCATGTCTCTACTTTGTCTCTCTTATGGCCTGGCCTGGGTCGTCATCTTCAACCTACGTTATGTTTCTTTGAAATTTTACTCGCTCCTATTTATACCACCAGAACAGACTGTATCTCTGTATCTGTGTATTCAAAAGTCGATGGGATGAAACCGAACCAAAGGAAAGCAAACCAAGCGATGCGATGTGCGATACCACGCGATATAACCGACAAATCGACTACATGAACGTAAGACATAAAGTAGACTGAAGAGTGTACAATAAGTATGTATATCCTATCATATGATAGCAGGGGCAAGAATGAAACAAAGCTAGAAATGTCGCCTACATATCTAATATATGTATATGTATATGTGTTCTCTCAATTTCTCTCTCTGTCTCTCCCTCTTCTTTCTCTACTGGACCTCATGGAAGTCAGAGGGAGGTCAGAGGAGAGGATCAAGACACAATTTTCAATTTGCAAGCATCTGTCATCAAGTTGTACGTACCAAGCATTTTCCAGTCATACATTGCAACTTGACGGCGCATAAATATCTTGTGAACTGCCTTCATTCCATCCTGCACTTGGTACTCATAGATATAGATATATCTGCCCTATGTGTGTATACTTTACACTCTATATATGCATGTAATTTGCTGTACTGTAAGGGGAAGCTTTTCCTTCCCTCAAACCCTTTGCCTTGCTGTTCCCGAACCAGCGACTACATAGGCTAGAAAAAACGGGGTAGACTTAACTATACATACAGTCGTGTACATACAAACGTGTCATATCATACCGTACATGCATGCCCTTTATATGTCCGTCTGTCCTCACAGATACAACCATAGATATTATGCATGTGGACATGCATGTAAAACGATAAGTAGCACTTGTAACGATAAGTATGCAGCTTGTTCCTTAAATCTTTCCCGTTTTTCTTATTCTTCCTCTATCTCTTCCCTTTTTTGCCTTCTGTTTTTGTTTTTGCTCCAACAGAAATCTGTATTTTGTATTTTCAAGTAGAGTAGAGTAGAATAGAGTAGAGAGAGCGAGAGGGAGAGTTGAGACGGGGAAATAATGTTTTTATTCGGAATGCTCCTACTCAAAATTCAAAATTCTGAATTTTTCCATGTCTACTTTTCTCTTTGCGTTACACTTTTATCTTTCTCTTGTTAGACCTACATATTTGTAGTAGTGCTAATGTAATATGTAATAAACATGAGTCAAACGAAGTATGTAAGCGCGAGCATGAATACAAAATGCTTCGTATACCTAGTTAAATACAAAAGATACAGTATACAGATACAGATAAATGCTAATAAAATTACACTCATGCTCATCGGTCTGCATGGAATTGTGGACAAGTCATTTCCCCCGATGGTTCCTTTCTACTCCATACATATATATACACATATATTATACGATACACAAGCTACAAAATTTGTGGAAATAGATGCTTGCTCATAGTCTATATATAACAATAGGTCCAATATCAAATATATAAAATTCAAAATGATACTCTAGCTATTAATTTTGAATTCACAGAATCATAAGAAATATCTGTGTAAATGTTTTGTTTTAAGGGTGCACGTTTCATAATTATATGAATTTAGAAAAAGTAAAACCAGATAAAAGGATACTGCAACATTCAAAAATTGAGAGCATAGATATAACAAAAATCAGACGATAAAGCAAAATGAACTTTGAAATTTTATGTAAAAAACATGAAAAATATGCAGTCGCAATAGACAATCTTCAGCTTAAATCCGCAAACGCCTAGCTAAACGTACACAATTCTAAAGGATAATTTGCTGGTAAATAATAATATCATTATTTTTTTCTTAATTTATAAACTACAGTTGCAACCGATTCTATATATCAACTGCTTTAGTATATATTCTCGAAGAAATTCTTCCATAAAAAATAAACAATATACATACATCATAATACTGCAAGTGTATTGAGTTCAACTGATGGACGTGTCATCTTTGATTCAATGAAGAAGAGAACAATGAATGTCGTGGATGAACATGTCATCAGGAGCATCATCTATACAAATAGCCGTATTGTGAGATGAGAGTGACACAGGAATAACTACGGATATGACACGCGAGCAGTATCACAATAAATATGGATGGAACCAAGGAGAAAGGTAGCTAAGCTCTCCATGTATGCACGTGTAATATATGTATACATTTACGGATTGTACATTTTCTTTGGACTTGTGATGATGCTTTTTCGGCTAGCTTTGGTTTGGGTTGGATTGGATGGACAGGAGAACATCATGGGAAACCTTGTGATGGAGAAGGACGAGCCACTTGTAATACGGGAAAAGCTAAACAAAAGATTTTCTTTGTGAGTTGGGCGAAGACAAGGATGACCATCATACGTACGTATATTTATAAAGCCGTGGTTGTACGTACGTCTGCTTAAGGAAGATTGGGGCAAAGTTACTTACTTGCCAAGAGATAGTTACTGCAATATGCAATATATTTCTACTTTTGTAACAATATTTTTCTGAATCATATTATTGTAATTACAATATTACGTGTAGTATGATTTATGGCATAATGTCTCGAAATTTTCACCAGGAGCCATTTTCATGCTTGGAGCTTGTCGACCATTTAATTCGGTGGAATTTTTGTTAGATAAAATCTCCAAAATGTCCACTGATACCCCAATCTCCCTTACTCCAAAAGTATTTCAGCGGTTCTTTTCCGACTTTTGGATTTTCGGCTTTCTCTCTGCTTATTCAGCTAGGTCAGCACTCTCGGCGCCATGGACATGAACGCCCTTTTTTCATTCTTTTCACAGATCTATGTATGTATAGTACAGTATGTGTGTATACACGTACATACGAGAAAAGACCGGCCGACCACCCGACTAACCAACCCAACCCAATCCAACGGACCCATGAAGTTGAAGTCAAGTATTGTTCAGCAGCATAAGAACAGAGGAGAAAAAAATAACACGCAGCAACTCACTCAAATAAGTGTGTGTTTGTGTGTATTTTTTTCATACTTTTATGTATTTCTTCTTTTTCTTGCTCGCCCACCCCGAGACTTTCACTCTCGCTCCTTCCCTTTTCTGCTTGCACTGTACAGTTACATTCAGTCTAGTTATCACTGCTCTTGCTTGTGTAAACACGTATGTGACATTTTCAGATTTTAGCACAATTCCCACACACAAAATGGGAAACTAGAACGAGCACCATTCCATGTGTAATAATAATATTGACATGCACGACAAACCATGTATGAAATACTATTCATGCCTGCACGATACAAGAAAGTATTTTTCTACATTTGCACTTTCCTCAATACATATGATAAGCATGTACTACATATGAACTTTTGTCAACTTGGACAGCAAACACTCATGTCGTATTTACAGTATTTTTCTTTATATGCTTGAGTATGCATTTGCAATCCATAAGAAATATAAACGAATCATAGTAAATATAACATTTTCTATAGACAATAGAATGAATGTAAAAAAATACAGTGCAAACGCATTGCAAAAAATGTGCTTTGATTTTTTACCTTGTCTGCTTGACGTAGACAGTCGATTCGTCTCATCTTGCCTTTCTGATCGGGATTTGAGAGGACGCACATGGCAGGCTTCTTCCCCGTTATCGATAGTACAAAGTCTTCTCGGCACTCTTGTGTGATGTCTTTTCGAAGTTTCCCCAGCAGTCGGCTCGCCCACTTCTGCTTCACCTCCACCTTCTCGTTCTATATCCAAAAGAAATCATATCATAGGTAATAATTTATGAGGGTGGGGAATAAAAGCTATAAAATTTTGAATAAGTTGTCTCTCATCCCCCCTTTCTTTCCACTTGTGCGTGAAATATCAATTATATTTAGTCAATGGTTTGCGGTATTTCTCTTTCTTTTTGCTCCCTGTGTCGACAGTTTTCATTGACTGATTAAAAGAATACCGCTCACAAATTTAGCGAAATTCTCATTCAAAATCCTCAACTACATATTATATATTGTCAAATACACGGAGTTTCATCGCATCTACTATAAAGGAATTACGGATACGAAACTACAGACACGGGGGATTTGGGTTAATGTTAAATACGCATAGGATCGGCAACCGTAGAATACGTACGAACTTGTGGTGAGATTAGTTTATTATACTTTAGAAATTCACCCCAAAATCGAGGCCTGAGATTGAATAACGGCCGACGTTCCACATTTAAATAGCGAGATAATCATAAAGACGACATTATTTTCAGGAAACTAGAAGAAAAGGAAGAATCCTGCCTATTAACACTATAATACATTATTTGCGCCTGTGTATGCAAAGTTTTCTCTTTTACTTTCCCTCATAAAAGGAACTCTTTAAACGAGTGTCATAAGAAGAGAAGCAAAAAACTATTGGGAAAATTGGGAGAACAATATCAAAAGGGTTCCCACCACCCCTATACATACATGCATAACTATAAGTATGATCAATATGTATAGGCCTATGCATACAGCTTAGATTTAAATCCTTTAAATTGCATTTTAATTACAGAGTGAAAATCGAACTGCACTTCTTTCACCCACAGACAATCGGCTTTTCGTCGGTGAGTTCCTTTCCACTTTCTATTTCAACTCTATTAGTCACAAAACCCATTGAGCATCTTATGATCAGTTTATTGATGAGAAAATCTCAACAACTCCCTTTTTCTCTCTATAAACGTATTGAACTTTTAAACTTAAGACTTTTCGTTCCCCCGAATTTCCAGTCTATTCTTTCGTCATTATTATTAAAGAAACAAGGAGAATTCTGCTTCCTTCTTTTTATTTTAACCCCCTTCATTGGCTGTCCATTCTCAGTTTCTACATCATAAAAGATTTGAAATTTCAAAGACGCTCAGAATTTCTACACTGCATGCATACCCTGACAAATTTTCTTGCCTTTAGCTTGTGTGTATGTATATAGGAAATCCATGCTCAACCCCCATGGTTGAGCTGACTCAAGTGCTAGTACTAAAATAACAAGCATGAATTCCCAATTGGAATTTCATCTACAAATTTCAGGTCTACAGTCTATATAAAGGAAAAGGAAGACGATGAAACTAGAGTGAAGTAGAATACTATACTATAATATAATACATAAATTCTATCTAAAGCACCTCTTTCTGCTACTGCTCAATCCTCTCCATGCTCCACCAATACCGTTTGACTGTGAGCAAAAATCTCTCCTCGTTTGAATATCTATTCTACCTATGCGTATAGTATAGAGTTCTCATTCAAACTCTTTCTATCCCTCTCTCTGTTCCTCTCTTCGTTCCTTTCTCTTCAAGCATCAACTCGACTCGAGTCAACTGAATAAAGCATTCATGAACCGAGATGGGCGTCACACGCCTGCTAATGCTGCTGTTCCTGACAGACCATTTTTTAGAATATCCTTGCAATTACCAACTACCAAACCTCTTTCCATTTCCCATTCATTCACATACATATAAATATACATCTACGTATGTATGGATGTCAAACCAAAAACAAACCCCAAAGTCGGCACCAGTACCAATAAGACACCCTTTTCTCCACCACGATTATAATCATTATCATCATCATAATCATCGCTCCATTGCGAATTCTATTACCTATGAAAATTCCAACCTTTTATTTTAAAAAACACGAATATTTAAAAACTTCCTGGTAAATTTTGCTATACTAAATGAAATTCATCTCTGAAAAACGATATTTTATGGTGGCTTTTATTTTTATGGGTGACCAATAAAATTTACGGGAGAACTTAATTGAACTTATGTTATACCATACCACAGACTGTCGTTTTCGTCTCGATGATGATGATTATCTGGACAAAAAGAAATTCTTACTCACCATACATATAGATACATGCACATTGCACATACACTAATACCCATGGAATGGTAACTGAGAACAAAATGACTTTTGTATATTGAAATGGGGAAGTGGAGAAAGATAGAGAATTATGAGATTCGCATGAGAATAAATGGGGGCTGCATGGAAACGGAATGGAAATACCATTCATGAGTGGACATTAAATACACATTCTCCATGGGCTGTTTGTCAAGTTTGGACACGAAACACGGTCACAATTCGAAATTCGAACGTGTAGTCATCAACTGAACACCGAACATCCAATTCATTCGTTGGTTCTCCTTCCTTCATTCATTCATTGGTTTGGTGACTCGGACGGTCCATTCCGGGTAAAAAATTGGGAGTGTAGAAAAAAGGCATACATGCTCCGATCATCTCT
The DNA here is from genome assembly GCA_034698285.1 of Sminthurinus bimaculatus. Taxonomy (NCBI): domain Eukaryota; kingdom Metazoa; phylum Arthropoda; class Collembola; order Symphypleona; family Katiannidae; genus Sminthurinus; species Sminthurinus bimaculatus. The sequence continues at coordinate 4,512 of JAQIVE010000177.1, read as the reverse complement.
ATCACTATCTAGTTCTCTTACTCACTGTACTTGAGCACTGAACACAATATAGGTTGTGCTAGTTACTCGTTGTTGGTTGAAAAAGTCAAGTCAAATTCGACTCGACTGTCTGCCCGCCCGCTTGCCTGTCCACGCTCTCTATGCTCACTGCCCTTTGTACCTAAACACACTAACTAAAATTTCCCAGGTAACTATACGAACAGGGGAGATGAGAGCTGAACCAAATCTAACAAAGTATTGTGGAATAGAGCGAAAAAGAGAATGGAAAGTCAAATTGTGCAAGTGGACGCTGAAGAGAAAGAAGTAGTAGACGAAGAAGGAGAAGCCATTGAGAGTTGGAAAATGGAAATCGCCGATCGAATGGTCAGGATAGGCGTGTCAATAGTCCTATTCTCGAGCAATTGGTGCTGATTAAGGTAGTGAATTGTGGTGATTTACCGTCTCCACAAATTCGTTACTCAGCTACATTGCGGATCTCTCGGGTCCATCTCTCTCTCTCCCATTCTCTCCCTCTCATTTTCATCCCCCTTCCATCTCTATCACAGTCTCACTAGTTACATTTCTATCTATCCACAGGCATGCAGAAACACAGATTCCCCTGCCACTGTATGTATTTATACGTGACCATCTCACATAATATTATAATATAGGATGGATATAAATGTCAGGCCTTCTTTATAAAATGCATATACGTAGATATAGATATTTCTCACTAAAGTGGATATTGGTCTGGATAAGTCCCTGGAAATCTCATCGTGTGGTTTGAGAAAGTCCACTTGCTGATTTCAAATATTTCCTCAAATTCTACAAATAATTCGGAGTGAAAGAGAAGAGGAAAGGAGAGAAGCGAAAGGAAGGGAGAAAACTTGCAAATAACCATTTGAAATCTCAATTGCAACTCAATGGAGACACAAGACGTCCCATAAAATCTACAATGTCTCATTCGTCTTGTAACTACCACGGTCGACGGTGATTGTCATGGTCATTGTCACGAAATTGTCAATGTGTCCGCTAAACTCCAGTTACAATGTCCAGTGGGACTATTTTCTGATTATTTTCATGAGCCTCGCTATTCTTTTTTTATATTGATCTAAATTACCAAGGGAGTCCAATCATTAACTAAACCTCCCCCAAGGATCTCATTTATTTACAAATTAATTTTCTCCACATGGTTCAAAAAATTCACCATTTCACCTGTTGTCCACCACTTTTACTTTCAATATTTCAAGAATTTCCTCCAAAAAATATTATTTACAAGTTGTAAAAAAAATTGAAAAGTTTCTAATTTTTTCCTCTCACTGAATCAAAAGTTAGCTTTTCATGTTGTTTTCATCCAAACGCAAAGTTTTGAACTGTACTCAGAATATCTATACATATTCATTTCACTTATGGATATGAATTCCTGCTGCACATTTTGAGCAAGTTCATATCCTACATCATAAGACATACATGAAATTATTCAGTATGTATCTCTCTATGATTATGAACTATGGAGTGGAAAAAAGGAAGGAAAGAATGAACTGTGGTGGAGTCTCTGCCTTATGTATGTTGGAACACTATGCTTACACTAAATACGTACGTACATACACTCAATGAGGTTCGGATGATATGCCAGTGAATAGTGCTAATTTTTTGAAGGCATATTAAAATGTGAGAACATAAATGACTATAGTATTATATTATCGTATAATGGTCCTCCACTCAAAGACTCACAGCCAAACCAACCAAACAACCATCCAACCAGCGATACATAGATACGCTCCCCACATAGATACATACATGCATACATATGGAAATTCTCGCAGTGAAACTCGCAAAGTCCAACATCAAGTCGAACATCAGAAACTCTAACACTAGTGCAGAAAGAGACGGAGAAAAGACTAAGAAGAAGATGAAGAAGGAGAGGCAGTTGAATTCAAAGTCGAAGGAAGAGCAGCAGTAGTAGCAGCAGCATGAGCCGTGAACGACTTGATAATGTTTTTTGTCTTATGCAAACTCGTGTAAGACAGAGTCTTGAGAGCAACCGTGCAAGACATATAACTAGGAAATAATTACAACTCAACTGTGAGATGAAATGCGGTAAGCAGTTGGAGACGGAAGTCCATGCAAGTAAATCGCTCCGCGCGTGTACATACCACACACACATGCATAAATATGTACAAATATATAAAGTGACTCCGTATCATTATTACCACATGTACAATGCACATATGTATTACACTTGCATACATACATACATACATGCAAGACACTTAATGTACTACATTTCCTTCATAATTCGAATCATTCGCTGGTTGTGATTCTACAATGCAAGAATCAGAGAAAGGGGAACAGCAAGAGAGAGAGAGAGAGAGAGAGAGAGAGATTTCATGATATCCTACCATTTCTATCTATCTATCTATCTGTCTGTCCATAAGAACATGAACAAAAACTGTGGGAGAAGAAAGAGTTGATGCAATATGCAATGGTAGATACAACATACAATACATACAAGTATGCATGTATGCATGTACGATTTTGTACACTAGAACATCCAAAATTTCTCCTTCTCCCTCCTTTTAGGCCTGCTGTTTTCCGTGGACGAGGACTCGGGACCAAGTCAGATTTTGTCCCACGGAATTCAACTCAACGTATAACTTTGCTACATCTTCCCCCCTTTCCTTCCTCTCTCATTGTATGTACAGAATCAACACAACAGCAACAGCATGCACTAATATTTACCAACACTAGACTACAGACAGATAAATAGAAAAGCAAACAGTAGGCTTGTATATAAATATTAGTAAACAAAAAGTCGCCCACACACATATAAACGTATGTGTGTACTAACATATACAATATACAATATGTATAAACTATAAGCCCTATTTTGCCACCACTATCCTGATTCTGAAGCAAAAAGAGAGGAAGAGCGAGAGGGAGCAGAACATCCGCACCCGCGTGGACGCTTTCTTATGCGAAAGTTGTGCATATCAGTACATGGGCTGAGAAGGAGAGGAACTCGGAATTACTTTTGTATTTATAATGACACGAGGTCCAAAAGCTACAAGACGGCCGTATAAAACTGCAACAACGGCAGCTAAAGTGTGTTTACAGGATGTCATCTTGAGTCGACATTTCGCAGTACATTCAAATACAACTATGCATACTAATCTGCAATTTGATCACCCTGTGCACTTCATTTGCAAAAGTTTAGAGCACACAATTGTATCACACCCCAAACTATGTGTCATTTTCTCCGGACTGCTTCAAATCGAAAAATTACCAGCTTTTAACCACGAGAATAAAATGAAAATTTTACACGCCATTTAGGTAAAACGGTAAGGACGGTGCAGGATTGAGATAGGAAAATCACTCTTCGACCGAATCGGCTCAAATTCGGTACAGAGTTAGTCTCAATCATCCTCTACAACATTTCTATTACCACTTTCCCGGGGCATCATTTTTGTGACCTCCAGGAGCCATCAAAGGTCACCACCCTGGAAAAGTTGAAACTAAAGCGTTTTTGAATTTTCGCGCCAATATTTTTTTCAATGGTTGGGCATGAAAGAGCATTGAATGCTGATCATTTTTCATGCAGGAAGTGACCTCCTATCTTCAACCGTTTGACCTGTACAGGTCACAGAAGTTTGGTTGAGTTGCTCTTCTTTTCTGCTTTTTAACATCGATATCAACCAAACTTCTGTGACCTGTACAGGTCAAACGGTTGAAGATAGGAGGTCACTTCCTTTATGAAAAATGATCAGCATTCAATGCTCTTTAATGCCCAACCATTGAAAACAATATTGGCGCGAAAATTCAAAAACGCTTTAGTTTCAACTTTTCCAGGGTGGTGACCTTTGATAGCTCCTGGAGGTCACAAAAATGATGCCCCGGAAAAGTGGTAATAGAAATGTTGTAGAGGATGATTGAGACTAACGCTGTACCGAATTTGAGCCGATTCGGTCGAAGAGTGATTTTCCTATCTCAATCCTGCACCGTCCTTTTTGCGGAATGCCTTGGATTTTATTGCACTGTATTATTACGACGTGCGTCAATTTCTAATATTTTGCTTTGCTGCGTGTATTATGGTGTATGGTTAATCAAATCCTTGGAAAACAGAGCATAATTCGATTGCCAGTAACCAACTTGACCAATTTTTGGGAGACTCCTCCTTCTTCTTTAATTGTACAATCACTCTTTCGGAGCAAGGAAACTGAAAACGGCGCCGGAACTCATCAGTACATACATGTATTTGTAATGAAGGAAAACATCACAACAGTCTATTTAATTGTATTTAATTGCGAAAATTTGACGCCACTATGTTTCACTGCGACAGGACAGTTCATTCTATGTCGATACAATTAATAGGCAGAGGATAGTATGTCGCAAATTCAGCAAAAATCCATACAAATAACAAACGAAACCAGTAGTCAGTTTAGCATTTTACATATTACATATATGTACACAAATCTGCCTTTCAAATTTTAAATCATAATTGGGCTAGGATTTATTTTCATAGTGTGTAAACTA
>JAQIVE010000176.1:0-49269 GCA_034698285.1 Sminthurinus bimaculatus | reverse complement strand
CCCCCCCCCCCCCCCCCCCCTAAAAATAGGCTCCCGCTTGAAGGCATTAATGGAAGCAGCAAAAGCATCACAGGTTTAAGTGCGTAACCACAGCCACCAGCCACCATCACCTTTTTCCTAATGCTATTTTTTTATTATGCTTTCTTTGAAGACATACTCAAGATAAAACTTACAATTTTGACTCATAAGCTAGATATGAACCATGATGTACTACATATGTATGTAAATCACATTTTCGTTTATTGCATTATTTTGAAAACGTACAAAGCTCCTACTACTTTACCAAATGTTTACCTACACATTAATTTAAAACTCACTTATAACTACACTGTATGTGACTTTTATTAACGCCCGAAGGGGTTTAGTAAGAGAATGAAAATATTATAAGTTTAAAATGTTTCAAAGCATTACTACTTTTGCCCAAGAATTTGATGACAAACAGTAGAATACTTTTGATTTCAAATGTCAGTCGATTTATTATACTTAATATTATTTTATATTGATTGTTTATAATAGAATCAAGTTAATAAAATACGAAGTTATAAAATTGTACTTATATCATAATATTATACTACGGACTGTTACAAAATTACAAATATGTAGAATGATGTCATCACAATTTAACTATTTTTAGTTGCTCATTTTGTTTGTACATTATAACAACTACTAATTACTTACGTAGTTTTATCTTACTTAAAAAATCTTAAATCTTGAAAGTAGTTCGTACATCGTAGGTCCGTACAACTTCAGTATTAAATCTTAATGATTAGAAAAAGTTATGATAATATCAAAAGGTCAAAGGAATGAAAGGAGGCTATTCGTTTCCCCCTTTCAGTGTATTCTTTAACGTGTTGTTCTTGTGGAACCAATAATGTAGTATAAAAAAAGGGTGTAAGTCGACAGTCGCATTACTTGCTTCTAATTTCTACTATGTACATTTTATTGTTAATAGTAGTACTTTTATGATTATTAATTATTATAGTAATTGGACCCTTGCAAATTATTGCTTTCTTTTAATTAATTGCGTCCATATTATATCATAAATGGAAAAGGATATCTTATCTATAGGTCATCGTGTAATATCTGCTAAAAACGAAAAAAATAGTATTGCTAGGAAATAAACCACGATATAAAAGAATGCAAATGGCACTTACGTATATAATTGCAGCATTCCTATTTCTATATAAATCACAGTTTAAGTCTACTTGAATAATAACACATCTTGTTACTTTTAAAATCCAAAAAATGGATAGTAAAAAATTTTTTTACATGGCAAAAATAAGTACGCAAACACTCAAATACCCTGTGACTATTTTTGTGACTTGTAGTACGTAGAGAAAGTCAAAAGAATATGAAATTAAATACTAATAATTATTGCTTTTGCGCTTGTTGTCTCATAAGGTAAAAACGAATGAAAATGTGGAACAGCTAAAAGTTAAATAGTTCTTGTCATTTGACGCGGGACAAAAACGATATTAAACACAGTTTTTAGGCACTATATAAATGTACGAAAGGTACTAGAGTACATATTAACACTACTGTCTTTCAAAAAAAAGTAAAATCATTTTGTTTTCTCGATGAAACACATCTTTCAAATGTGGGAAAAAATGTACTATTACTTGACGGTTAAGGAAGAGACTTCTCTAGCAATTCCACAGAGATTAGACCCGATCGCAACATACAAATAACCATTGTCACCGAAATCCGGTCCCCAGGAGTTTCTAACTATGTAATGTGGAGGTGTAGCTGTCGTATCATATCCTACAACCTGAAAAGACAACAATAATATCGTAATAAAAACAAATCTTTGTTCTTTGAAAGAAAAATGTCCATATGTACAAGCATATATTTAATACACATGTATGGCAGTCATATTATTGAATAAAACATTATATTATTGTACTATCATTTAAGTAAAAGTCTCACCTGAACTGCATGATTATTATTTGAATCACAGTTCCACTGGATAATTCCACCAACATAAAACTGCCAGTTGGTTGCATCCACTGCAGTGACTACTGGGCCATGATGAGCAAGAATATCCAAAATTTTATGTTCAGCTCCCTCAAGACTATAAACAATAAACAACACAAAAGATACTAAATATAATATATATGCACTTTCTTGACATTGAAAAACGCTTACAAATTTAGAGACTAATATCTACACATATTATTTTGTGAAATGTCTTACTCTTGGCAAGTAAAGTTGGCAGCAATCTGGACACCTTCTTTGGCTGAATCAGCTCTGCAAGACCCGTCCTTTAAAGTAGTTGGATATTCAGACTCTGTAGCCAATTTTTTACTGGCCATCCAAGATAGTGCTGAGCAAGTGTCTCCACCATTACAACCCATATTTCCATTGGTTGCGCAATCAATGACCTATGACAAATTTCATAAACTTTGAAATTATTCACTAGTAAAGTTAAGCACCTAATATTATATCATACAAGTCTGCTCATTTTGCCTCTTTTTGTAATCGATAAAAGTAGGGATATGAGTTTGATTAATGGTATACTAATATGATGTAGTACAATGTATAATATTTATTAAATACCTGCTGGACGCTAAGACTTTTCAGAGTATTCTTTTGAAGAGCATTCATACTTTCCACCGTTTCAATAGTAGAAAAAGCCCAACAAGCCCCACAATTCATTTGATGTTTCACAGGTGTTACAATTCCCTTTTTCCTCCAGTCAACCTTGAGTGGAAGAGTAGTAACTGTTGCTGCCCGCCTTCTTCTAGTAACTTTATTATCTTCGATTCCCTCACTGTCATCCTGAGAAGAGTGATATCTATGCTTATTATGAGATTTATGATGATCTTTCTTCCCTTGTCTTGTTAATATTCTGTCTAACATTTTTGGATCTAAATATCGAGTTTGAAAATCTTCTGGGCTAATGTCAGCAAATTTCGTCAAACCCCAATGGGCACTCCCTTGATTTTTTGGCATTCCAGGTCTCCATTTCTTGTGACTTTTGTGATGGTGATTTTTATGATCGGACTGATATACATCATTTGAAGCTTCTCCCAACTTTAATTCTTCTTCCTCTCCTGGACTTGCAGACAAGAGTTGATTGTCACGCTCATTTAACATCTTGATATGTTCCAACGATCTCTGAATTATGAAAATGTAAAGGAAATGATTACATAAAAAAGTACAGCCATATTTCTTGTGTGTAAGTGCTAAACATTACATTCATGTTACATGATCATACTTCAGACTTATTGTAATCTTAATGCTAATGTTAATACTAAATTATGTTATAAATTATAAGTATACCTTAAAATGATGGAGTTTCTCCTTGAATTGCACGCCATCATACGATTTGTTGAATTCAGTAGTGTAGTTTCGAAAAGTTGATTCTAAAAGAACGTTCTCTGAACCCTTCAAGTGAATTGGAATCCCAACGAAGCAAAAAATGGCAATGGCACTCCAAAACAGAAACGTTTTAACTTTCTCTTCCATTATATTATTATTTTATAAAACTCTAATATCAATATAAATATCCTATTATTGCAAATATATCTATGCTAAAAAGTAGCTGTATTAAAATTGGAATTATTATTGTCAAAATAAAAACTTGCAACGGTCGTTTTAAAAAAAGCAACACATTAAATATGCTATTTTATCTATAGTGTACACTGAAAAACTGTAAATAGTAGATTGACATTCCTCTTCCTCAACTATCTAATATCTAATTTTAAGTTTTAAGTGTGTGATGCACTAGTGTTGCTACACTTGCTACCGCCCCTATGTTAAATTTACACACACATAGAAACAGAAAGAACAAAGAGGCGCCTTGTGTTTATCGAAAAACCGAAGGAAGGGAAGAGAAGTCCTACAAGTTGAAAAGAAAGAAAGAATACATTGATATAATTAAGTATCTACCGTTTTTCTTCCTCATAATAATAGTAGCCTTACAACGGCATATCCAATATCCAGGGGCATATACTTAAATACTTAAATATAGATAAGTAGATGTAATATTTTCAATATTTATATTGATTATCATGAATGCGATTTTTACATAATAATAAATGATAGTAAACACACTAACCTTTAGCTTTCAGCTTAGCTGCCTTGTAGCAGTGGCAGTATCCGATGTCATCGTCGTACTTATATGAAGAACCATGAAAGTGGGGGACCAAAACAGTAGAAAAAGGTTAGTTTAAGTAAATAACTTAAACAGGATTTAATGTAAATACTATATTTTTATCTCTAAAAAAGTAAGTTAATACTGGATCTGGATTCCACTAGTTTCAGCTGTCTAACAGTGCATATCGAAATATATCAAAACATGTCCAACAACTAGAGTAAACTTGGAACTTGCGATATTAAAAAAGTCAAATTTAAATACTATATTATACATAGATGCCTATTATTGCCTCGGGACATACAGGCTATAGTGTTCCAACAAGAATATTATATGACCAGTTTTACTTACAAGTTATGTAAGCTTATTTTAACTAATGTGTAATGTGTATCGCTTTAGAGTGATAAAATAAAGGTAAATGTAAACACAATACACATCACGAATCACGATATCACTAAAAAATCACAAGAAAAAAAGAAAAAAAATCAAGGAAAACAAGAAAAATAATCCTCGTGACCAAAAAAAAAATCGTTCAAATCAAATGCCGCTTTTATTAATACTACTACCATTTAGATCAATTTTTACTCCATAGAGTTCGTGAGTTGGGTCTTGGAATTGTCCTTTAGATTTGCAGCGTGTAGAGTGATCGGCCATTGCTTTGAGGATCTGTGTGATCTGTGTGTGTATTTAGTCCTTTTTTTAATTACAAAATCTGGATTCCTTATAATATTCCAACATAATGGCTGAGAAATTACAAATTTCGAAAAAGCGGAAGGTAATTAACTTATTTGTATAGTTTTTATTTACTCTATAATTGTAGTTGAAGAATTAAAAAGTAGCCGTAAGATTTGGCTCTGAGAGCAGCATGTTCTCCCGGTACATACCATTTCCTACATATATACATATTGAACTTTCAAATTTTTTTGAATATTTTTATGAATTTCGGCTGCATTTTTGATATAAATGCTGTAATTTCGTAAATGTATGACTTTGTAATAATGTTCATTTCTAAATAGGAGTAAGGATACAGAGATTCATTATATTAAAGAAGTTTTTTAAAGTTGATTTTTCCTTAAAATTCAAAGTGTGGTTTGTCTATGGTTTATACTTTATACATTGTGTCACATTTTAGTTTTCAGAGAGCCATAATAATATATTATTGTACCGGGATATACATTTTACATTATAGCCGTTCTTTATACCCTGTGTTTTAATCTAGACGAATTCACATTTTATAATTATAAAGGAATTACAATAGCAATCCGGTTTTGTAGTTTGTGCGTAAAGTGTACATTGTGTATAGCCTATGTGTAAATATTATAGTCAGTCAAATTGTATGTGATGTTACAAACTTCTATCTTTTGTCTTTATATATATAGTTCGTGAGGGAGGGACTTTTCCGAGCAGAGTTAAATGAATTCCTTATGAGAGAATTAGCTGAAGATGGTTACTCAGGATTGGAAATTAGGGTAGCACCCAACCGTACTGAAATCATCATCATGGCCACCCGAACTCAAAATGTTTTGGGAGAGAAGGGACGAAGGATTCGTGAACTGACAGCCGTAGTAACCAAAAGATTCGGTTTTGCTCCAGGTTCAATCGAATTGTATGCTGAGAAGGTTGGAGTTCGAGGACTTTGTGCTATCGCTCAAGCAGAATCACTTCGTTATAAATTAGTTGGAGGTTTGGCTGTGCGACGGGCCTGTTATGGTGAGGATTGTTATTTGAAATTTTACAATAATATGTAGTGATGTTTTTCCTTCCAACTACTATTTTTAAAATTTGTTAAGTTCGTATTTAATGTGATGGTGGCAAAATGAAAACCTCTTGTTTTGTGTACATTTTTTTTCTGCAGGTGTTTTAAGATTTATTATGGAATCTGGCGCTAAAGGCTGTGAAGTTGTTGTATCTGGAAAATTGAGAGGTCAGCGAGCTAAATCCATGAAATTCGTTGACGGTTTAATGATTCACAGTGGTGACCCCACAAATCATTATGTAGATACGGCCACCCGCCACGTCCTCCTGAGGTAATTATTTTGTAATTTAAAGGTTTACAAAGAAATATGTATTACTCTATTATGTATAAGGATCTACATTTTTAGACGATTTTCCTTAATCGGCCCACTTTTATTTTTAACTCTTAAAACCCTGATTTCGAGAGTTTAATCTTTTGTTAAACTCCGAAACCAACTGTTCGAAAATTATTATTATAATAATGCTTTTATTTATTGTTATTTACAATTTATACAAGAGTACATGCATTGGAAATTCACATTGACGCCGAATTCACAGCTAGTTAACAATAACCCAGAGATTGTACGCAACAATGTTAGCTATAATTAGAACTAAAATGTGCCCATATCGTATGACTTTAGGGTGGAATGATAAGGAGTTGAGAATCAGGAGTTGTTTTAACTTTTAGTGGCCGGTTCCTTTTACGAGTCTCATTTTTAATTTCCAAAATGTTATCATGTATACCACATGACTTCCTAAGCTTCGCAAGAATGTCAAAAGTGCTTTAAAGTTCTCTATTATAATATATTGAATATGAGCGTAAACTAAGTAACCTTTGTTTTTTTTGTGTTATAGGCAAGGAGTTTTGGGTATCAAAGTTAAAATTATGCTTCCTTGGGATCCAAATGGCAAGATTGGACCAAAGAAGCCATTACCAGATCACGTTGGAATTGTGGAACCTAAGGATGAAAGTCACTTAGGAAAGGATTCCCAAGCCGCCGCCAATGCTGCTGCTGTTGCTGCTGCTGCTGCAAATATGGCTCAGGCCAGAGCGCAATTAGCTGCGGAAACAGCTGCAGCTGCAGTTTTGGGACCAGTATAATTTGCTACAGAAAGTAAAAAAATAAAAAATCTTTTCGTTGATATGATATGAATGAATAAATCTCCGTTTTGAGGTTTTGAAATTATTATTACATACACACATTGTTGTTGTTGTTGTTTTTTTGCCTTCCAAATCATTTCTTGTTATAATTTCGGATGTGGCCTTTTTATTTTTCATCCTATTTTATTTACAGAAATAGAAACGGCGATTTTATTTTAAATCATGTCATCTAAGTATAGGCATAATAATAGGCATGTTTTTTATGAATTCAAATGACATAAAGCTGTAAAACACTGACGTTTAATCAATATCAATGTGGTACTTAATTTTTATTCATTTATCAAATTTTCAGTATTTATATTCAATTTTGACCCTTATAATATATCATAGCAGCGAATTCATTTTAAAATTTCGTAGTCTTAATTACAGAATTATTGGTTTCATTTCAATATTTATAAGCAAGGCTTCTTTTCCCTAAATCGTTCACGATTTCATATTTCATAATACGATGTTAATTGCAGGTATTTTATAGTATATTCTTATTCCGTTCTGTATGTTGACATTAATGGACATTCGTTTTGGTCCTTGGACTCGTTTTTTCAACGTATTGTTACTAATCACCGTAAATTCATTCTTCTTCCATCAGCTATATTATAATACTTTATTTTTAGTTTATGTATACTTCCTTTTGACAATGACACCCTTAAAGTTGAAGCATTCAGAACCTTTTGTCAGTTACATTATCCTTTCATAATATTATAAGAGAAACGAAAAACCTATAATCCTTGTATAGTATGATGTATAAACATTTAAAGTTTAATGTGTACTATGGATTATGGATGCATCTACTAATAAGTAATACTTATTAATTAGCAATCAGTGAACATGGCAATGAAAAAGGGTGTTTTTAGCTATAACAAATAGATACCATGTGTGATTTTTCGTACTGCCTTTAATACATAGTATGCATTATATAAATTTCTCATCTCTAAACGTTACAAATTACAAACATACCAAAATTCATCGATACGAAGTTGTTTAATAGTCATTGTTACATCACAATTAATGCTATCCATCTCGCCCATAATTTAACATTGGAGATGATTACTGACCATTATAAAATACCAATGGAGGCGAGAGAATAACAAACGTCCTTTATCGTAACTTTATTCGTAATTCTCCAGACCCTGTTGTAATTTTATAATCGACAGCACTATTTAATATTTCACTGCTGATTTCAGTTTTCATGTCCCCGTGCCACATATAATAATATGTATAATCTAGGTGTAAACCTACAACCAACAATTATGTATTACAACATCAAGTGAAAATAGAAATCATTCTGAAAATGCAAATTTTGTTCCACCAGTAAACCGAAAGACCATTATACATTATTATGCCAAGTAAACTCGTCATTTCATAAAAAGTGGCCTTTAAACTCCAAACACTATAATATAAAATGTTTTAAAGTAAGTAAAAGTAAAGATTACGAACAATATATAAATGCTTCATCAATACAACATTGAATAACAACGTACGGCTTTTCAGCTTTCTATCACTTTAAAATGATGCTCTTGATCATCCACTCTTTTTGTGGAAAAAATATGAGAGAAATAAAGCTACGATAACCATTATTTATAATATGTTCTTGTTCTTATTATGTACAAAATCTATCCAACAATACCTGTCTTTTACTTATGTATACTATCAAGGAAGTTTTCAAACCACCATAACTACGACTAGGCGTGATAAGAAGTACGTTTTCTTATATATATATACTAATATGGAATAGGAAAATTATGCTTCAAATTACATACAATTTAACAGTGTGTAAAAAGAGTAAGGATAGATAAGTAATAAATTAAAACTACAATACTATTATTAGTATTTGATATATAATATGAGCTGCTTGCTAGTAATAATATACTAAAACTACCCAACTGCATACTACTTTACTTTTTTGATTAGTTAATAAGGTGTATCTTGCAGTAAAATACAAAACATACAATATTTTTTATTAATACATCTTATTTTAAACGTGTAATATTATTTTTTTATATTATAATATAATCAGTTTATCAGCAATTTAGGATCACTAACAATCAAATCACGATACTTCCATTGTTGCATCACAAAAGTTGTATAATATATATATGTGTGTGTACAACAACGAATCATGCAATAATAACACCTAGATACCACTAGATACTGTGCATTATTATTATTATTATTATCTTTGTCGGGGATATTTTATCATCTCCTTTTTGTAATCATCAAACTATACTCAAAATATTTATATAAAGGACACAATTTATTGTAGAGCTTATTTCATTGTTGCAAAATCCCTAGTATTTAAATTATAATATGTGTGTAAAGTGTAGTATGTACTTGTCGAGAATAAAAGTAAAGGACATGAAAGTTTTAACCTGTGTTTTTAACGTAGATAGAATAATAACGCATAATGTATTATATATATACTATATAGATACGAAAACATGAAATACTTAAGGATTTTCTCTCTCGTTAAATTGTACGTATTATGTACATACATAATACACGAATGACACTTGTTTTTGTTCCAGTACACATTATTTGTAATATTATGAAAGAGGTCCGAATTTTATACACACACTCGATAAAGGTGTACCTCGTTTACTGGGCAGGAGGTGCCATTGCTGGAGCCAACTGACTGATGAGACCGATAGCTCTATGGGTAACAGTTGCTACAAGAGCCGGACATCTTGGATGGCACGCTATTCTTTCTGCAGTCATCTTCAGCTCTTGAAACATTGTACGTGTGTAGTGATTTCGTCGAGATGCATACCGAAGAGTCAAGAACCGGTAGTAGATGAATGGCGTGATGAGTGAAGCTCGGCCCCTATTAAAAAAATCATTTTTATGTTGAGAATTACAAAATAATCAAATATCAAATCATAGAATCATTAATCCTTATATTACAGAAACGGGACGACTTTAAAATTGTTTTATGCTGTAAGCACTGAAATATCTGTTTGTTTTATAACATGTACAATGTACATTACAAATATATACAGACTGGTATCTAGTATCTACATATCTTCTTGTCCTTTACTTTTGGGGGAAAAGGAAAAAGTATTTTAAAACTGAAGTTTTTCTATTAAGTAGTATATTGTTGTATCTATCTATACTACGGGGAGAATGCTGTCCTCGAAACGACATTTATATTTTATCCCAATTCCGATTCGAATCGGAAATACCACAAAGCTCCATTACATTTTTATTTTGTATGTATTTCAACGGAATTTTATGAAAGGACTTTCATTACTTGATTATGTATTTTATCGTTGATACACATATGAATTTTGATACACAATACTGAAATACCTACTAATACTAATTTTCTTAAAAAAATAACATTAAATTACCATAAAATCATACTTGAACATCAATTTATCCATTATGGGAATTGAGCAAATATTGATTTTCTTGGTCCTATTCTCTATTCTCTGTACCTGTACGACACTACATATCATAATACTGCTAAAATGACTTCAAAGAGAATATAACGTACCGGCATTTTTACCCAATGTATATTATAAGTTCACGAATATTTTATTGTACATAGTAGTAGTACATACATGTACTATAAACACACAGTACACATATTCGTCTGTACATAATATTTGTCTAGTAAGTTCTTTGCTAGAACACACGCATATATGTACGTTGCATATGATTTTCCGGATTTTAGTTGCACGATAAATAATAGGAGCAAAAACTGAGTCAAATTGTACTTCGCTTTGTGTGTACCTAATATCCTAATATACGACGACGAGAAATAAATATGTGCGTATTGCGTATAAGTATATTCAAAAGTAAAAAACAATTAGAGCATTGCAGTATAGATATATAAGTATAATATGCAATGTACGGTAGTACATACAGAATATTGATTGTTTTCGATTCTATCCTATTCTTTCTTCTTTTATGGCCCTGGCATACATAAATATTAGCTTTTTCCGTTCATGAAAACGGTTTAGTAACCATAAATATAGACGCCTAAAAAGTGACCCATAAACAATACTTTCAATAGCTCTGTGGTGAAATGTTCAAAAAGTTTTTTAAAAAATGAAAAAAACCTACGCTAAACATGATTTTAATGAGCGTCGGTAAAAAAATTTTGATACTTATTAATTTCGATTGTTTTGTATTTTCAGCACAGTCGAAATTTTCGAAATCGAAGCAAGCAAATATACAGAGTGTGCATATGTATAATACTCACATGAGTGTGTATGCAAGGACGAAGACCATAGTGAAGATTTCTGCACCAGCTGCCAATCTCAGGATTGTGACAGTCTGGAATTCAATGAGGGAAATGAAGACTCGTCCAATCCATGCGGCATTACGACCAAGGGCCTACATTAATATTTGAAAAACATTGAATTGAAATGTAAACAAAGTCATAATTAGTTATTTGTAACAAGAATCCAAAAAACAGTAATAAATAAGTAAATTTTATTTGTATAAAAGATAGGTAGTATCAAAATTCACGTGTACTTACGTCCAACAGGGTCAAAGAAAAACTAGCAAAGTGTAATACAGCAAACAATAAAACTGGAAGAATTGCCACTAGAACAAACAGATTTGAAAATTATTAAAATTACATGACATCATACAAACATAATATACACATTAGATACATATTATCGTTGCGAGATCTCTTACGTACATACTTACATAGATAAGCGCATGACATGGTATCATAATATATAAAATAAAATAGAAACATAAGACATACGTGTGATAGGAGAGCAGTATATGAAAATCAACGAATAAAACAAGTAATGACACGAGTCTTCAGCAATAAGTTGAGCCATAAACTGCCTGGACAAAGTCACTCTAGGTAATCTTTGATGAAGGCGAAGTGCTGATGTGGCTGCGTTTGCAAGAAATGCTCGATGATAAAAAGTGATTCCAGGACTACAATTCAAGATTACAACATAAATATTTATAATTATAAGAAACACCATTATTTTGATTTTGAAAACTATTCAAAGTTCTTAAAAAAACATGTTGCATATTGTAACACATACATATGATACAAAAGTACACAGTAATACATACATGATATTATATGCTTTAAGATATGTATATAGTAAGTACTCACCCAAATATTGGCAACAGATATAAAACACTGAAGATGATTGTTAAAAATCGTGTAAACCACAATGCTGCATCGACTTTTCGAGATTTTATGATCTCCACAGCAGCTTGCCATTGTAGAGGTGATGACTGCGACGGTGGTGTACTTGACGATGAGGATGAAGTCCCCGGGTTACTTCCCGCAGTGTCCCCGTCACTCATTTTGAACCCGATTCTTTCCCTTTAACCACACAAATAACAAATAAACATAAAATATAATATAGTATTATATTATTCAATCAGAAAAAATTACTAACTGTTTTAAGTGTAAGTGTATGTATGTACACATAAACAACATAAGTACATCTGAAGTATCTATATATACAAAAACTAACAAGAAAGAAGAAGTTTACCAACAATGATTACACAACAAAGTTTTGACGCGTATACGCCATTATTGTCATTAAATAATTGGACATTT
Organism: Sminthurinus bimaculatus; assembly: GCA_034698285.1. Classification (NCBI taxonomy): domain Eukaryota; kingdom Metazoa; phylum Arthropoda; class Collembola; order Symphypleona; family Katiannidae; genus Sminthurinus; species Sminthurinus bimaculatus. The sequence continues at coordinate 36,735 of JAQIVE010000176.1, read as the reverse complement.
CTAAATATCTCTAAGTAAGTACACCTCTACACAAATATTGAATCTTTCTGATTTCTTATTGGTTCATGATGTATTGTAAAAATTATAAAGCTTTTGAGTTGTGAGTCATCTTACCTTCTTAAGTTGTTGAGTTAATCCTACAACCCTCACTAGTTTGATTTTTCTTCAACTAGAATATTAAAATATAGATAACAATGAAATTAGTTTTCTTCTTCGTCTTCAGCAACAAGGAAATGACAGAACGCATGCATAAAAAAATTAGAAATCACAGTCTGTAAAAAGTTATCTCACTCTCTTCTTGATGTAGTAATAAAGTAGTCACACAACAAATAGTGAAGGAAAGAGAAAATTTTTCTCTCTCTCACTCTTAACACACTAACTTTTAAACTAACTCACTTCCTTTAGTTCATTCCAGACACTCGCTGTATAGTCTGTCTAACAGCATATAAAACAGGTGAATGTAAGTAGTAAGTATATAGCCTGCTTTAATATATAATATATAATATACAGAGATCTGATGATTCTACATACAATATAATATGTACATTACGTGTCTTGAAATACGTGATACAGTGGCTCCATTTCACAGGCGAATTCAAATTTTGACTAAAGTTAACTTTTTTTGGCTCATCACTCATCAGTTTTGCTGTTTTAATGTTTTAATACATGTGGCTTAAACCCGTTTAACTTTTTTCTCAGCTGTCACTGTACTTCAACAACAATAAACCATAAAATATTTCATCATCTTCGAAGCGACTAAACTACGTACGTCCTATTTAAAACGTTATATTTTACCGTGTGGATTAAAATACGTTCAGACGAATAAAAAAACTCGAGTACAAAAAGTAAGTTCATCTTATTACTTATTACTTATTACTATTAATACCTACTTAAGTAACTAACATTAAACATTTCCAATTTAAACACATTTAATTTTCACCGGCTTACAGTTGTCATCTCTGTTTATTAAATAGATATAGTTTAATACCATTCATAAACATTAACGTGCAATCGATAAAATTATTGGAGCCGTATTCAACTTTTGTAACAGCTTGTCATTATTTGTTTGCAATTTTGATCACTTTTATGTCCTTCTCTGTTTTCTTACTTACTTGTTAGACTGACAGAAAGTAGAAGATGGCTGATAAACCCCAAAAATCAAAAAAGCCTGGACAACAACAACAGCAGCAACAACAACAACAACCACCGCAAGATCCAGAAGAAGTTGCCCGTTTGAAAGCTGAGAAGGCAAGGCGTAAAGCAGAATTTGAAGCAACAAAGGGTGCTAAAATAGCTGCAGAAAAAGCTGCAAAGGACCAAGCAAAGAAACAAAAGGGAAAACCTGCACAAAATCAAGGGAAGGCTGATGGTGTAAGTGAGAAACAAAGTCAACAGCAGACTCCACACCAAAAACCAACAAAGGCACAAAAATCTGCTAGTAGTAATAATAATAATTCTAATGCAACACCAACCTCGACGCCCCCATCAAATAAAGAAAATGTGGAAAAGCACAGCTCTGACGCTAAACTTAAGGACCGAGTTGAAAAAACTACTGATAGTATGAAATCTTTAGATATTAATTCAGAAAAAGGTAGTAGTGGTAGTAGTACTAATAATAATGTTAAGACTCCTGCTACGACGACGACAACAACAACATCAAGTGCCAAAACGCCAGCAAAACCAAGACTAACAACTTCACAATCTCGTGTCCAAACATTATTTGATCATTTACCCAAAGGTGTTGAGCCCAAGAGTTTATTTGAAGAAGAGAATGGAATTAAAACAAAAGGAATTGATACTGCTTTTATTACTCTCGGTTTAAAATATTCTCAAGGACAGCTTCAGGGCTCAAATAATCGTGTCATTGCGCTTTTAAATGTTATTGGCCAATTTATTGACTCGTATGTTACACCACCAGAAAAGGATTTTCAGTATGATTTTGCCCTGTCCTTAAAAAGAAACTTGGAATTTCTGAGAAAATGTCGACCTTTTGCTGTAGCTATGAATAATACGGTAGATTTTATTAATCAAAAACTGAGAGAGATTAACGTTGGAGATGGAAAGAGTGAAGACGAAATAAAAAAGGAATTATCCATAGCTCTATTAGAATTTAAAGAAGAAAGAATTGATAAAGCCACTGAAGCCATTGTTGCAAAAGCAAAAACTAAAATTGTCAAAGATGATGTTGTCCTTATATTTGGATCATCTGATTTAGTTCGAGAAGTAATTGTTGCTGCTAGTGAAGATGAAAATAAATCATTTTCAATTGTTGTAATTGATGGAAGACCATATGCAACAGAAAGGAGAGCTAAAGGACTAGATATTATCAATAGATTAGCACAAGGTAAGCAAAACAGACTAAATAATTGTTCTTTTTTGTACAATATAATATATACATATTTGTGTTTTATAAAAGTATTTCTCTAGAATTATTTCATTATCATTACGTTTTACGAACGGAGCTCAATGTAATCTTTTGTCACAATAGTTTCTAAATGCTACTAAATTAATCTAAACTATATTACATCAACAGTTACACTGCAGCGTTTGAATTCATTCCTGAATGTTTCTCTCTTGTTTTAGATGGAGTAATCGGCAAAAAAGTTTCCCATGTAAAATATACCAGCATAACGGGGCTAAGTAAGTAAAACTTGTACACTCTACACATTTTGCATTAGTTATTTATGTTGCATGTAAAATAAATGGTTGTTATTATGCAATAAAATGCAGTAAGCAAAATATTTATGTAACATTATCAAAAAGGATTAAAATTTATTGATCTGATGCTTTATTTTTTATTAGGTAATGTGATTCGGAGTGTGACCAAAGTTATACTTGGAGCTCATGGACTTCTGGCTAATGGTGGCGTTTTAGCTCATTGTGGAACATCTCAAATTGCTCTTATGGCATCTGCAAATAATATCCCCGTCTTGGTTTGCTGTGAAACGCTCAAATTCTGTGACAAATCACCGACTGATTCATTCTTTTTGAATGAAATGGGCACAGGTTTTGGCTTGGAAAAGAAATTTACAGATTGTGATCCTTATTTAGTTACACCTGTCATAAAATATGATGTAACACCACCAGAACTAGTTACTGCTGTAATTACCGATGTGGACATTTTACCATGTACTAGTGTTCCTGTTGTGTTACGTGTCCAAGAAAATAGAACTATTAAACTAGGGTATTCTGGAAAGTTCGCGTCACATAAGTAAGTAATTTCGAATAACTTAAGTTTTCATGATTTCGTCATCAGTGAATGAAGTTGTATGCATTTTGCCTATAATTTATTGCAACGTCTAGTATACAATTTCACGTTTTATATCTTCTACGGCAGTGCATGAAATTCATGTATTTCAAATTCACGGTGCTGCTTTTCACCAGTGAATTATATGTACTGTTTTTATCGGCATTCGTTCTAAAGTGAAGTGTATTATATTTATGAATGATAGAATTGGAGAAGGATAAATAATTTCGAAATCTTTGCTTTCTATTTTAAAACATTGCGTTGCCACAATCGGACAGTAGGATATGTACTAAAAAACCGTTAACGTTGTTTTTAAAACCAAAAATTAGGAGAAAAATTATATTTACAAACTTGTATTGTGTGCCTTTTGGGGATTGAATGAATTATACATATTTGGCTTCCTTGAACTATTTATTGTACTTTTTATTACAAAACACGGAAAAATTAAAAAATCTTTGAATTCGGGATGATAAATACCGTATTTGAGTTTGAGATTTAATTACACATTATACTATGTGTATAATATGCTTTCATGAATTCGTTTGCATTTATTCATTTGAATTACAAATACTTTGTATGTTGTAATGCAAACCCCACGTACTTACTTAGTTTATTGTACTTTCATCCAGACCATTCATAAAGACTGGCTTAAAGTGTATTAGTGAATAATGAAAGATGAAAGAATAATATCGAATAAATGTGTAAACGTTCTTTGACAAGCAAACTTACAAGTAACTCGTAAGCCCCGCAGGTCAAATTACGTTTCACGTCCTATGATTTTTCAAAGCTCCGGGAATGTGTTGGGCCAAGCCATTTTTTTGTTAGGTGGACGTTCTTGTATTTTTCTGTCTATCAGCAGTTTTACATTGTATTGCAGAAAAATAACCTTTACCTTTTATATACATATCGAATAAAAGTCATATCACTACAAGTAATAATAACGCAACAAACTCTTGTACAAAAGTATAGAACTGCGTGTACGTCTACCTTCTATCTTACATCTACTATCACTTGTGCTCGGTTATACTTTATCTTTTCGTTCCATACATAAATATTAGTATACAAAAAGAGCTCTTGAGGGAAATATTACTTTTATATCAATGTATAATATAGTCCAAGTCTAAATGTACTTTATACGTATATGTATGAACTTTTAAAAGCGTGTAGGCTCCATTGTTTTTTGTGCTCAACATTGTCTATGTCCACAAACGTACGTAGTACGTATGTATGCACATGTACATTATACATGTATACACATGACTGAGGCAAAGACTATTAGACATAAATAATACATTTCATGCTCACGCGATATGCATTACACTTTTATTTTTCGTCTTGTGTATTATCTAAATAATAATAATATGCGCTATTTTATTTATACTTTTTCGACATATTGGAGTATACATAATATTTGAGCATATTATATCCTGCAGGTAGATAGATATGAGATAATACTATGATGAATAGTGAATTACATTATTATTATTATGGTTGCAAACTCTCATATTTTTATTGCATATTATAGTACAGAAGAAATTTCCTCTGCTTCTACATGATTACTATAACCGGTAAACTATCTATCTCTGCTTCTCTCCTCCAGTGTATCTCACGCCAGAGAATATAGTCTGAGCTTTGTTTCGATGTTCTGTCAACCTTGAGAAACATCGAAAGGGTTAGATAGATGATATACTGGGTATCGTAATTTTTTTCCCCTCTCTTTTTCTCCCTTTCTTCATCAGATCTCAACTTCACCACATAGTGACAAGAAAATTGTTGTTTTTTAAACTCTAATTTTTACTCACTTCTATTTTGGTTTGGGATTCCTAATTCCTACAAGTTTAAATACAAAGTAAGTAAACTTTCAATTCTTGTATATTATACTATTATAGTAATTGAATGTATGTGAAACATTTTATTTTCGGTCGGCCGTTGTTGTTTTATGTGTGTAAAGTTTTATAGGAAATACATAAATATTTACCGTGTTTCTTTATTTAGCCGGTAAAAATTATATTACCCAAAATGAAAAGCAGTACTTTTGGTATTGAAGTAAGTTTAATACTGTTGGAAGTTAAAACTAGTCTTATAGACCTTAAGACTATGGTTTCCGATTCCAGTGAATGTACTTAGATACTTACTTCACATATTATTACATAAGCAATAATTTGCTTCTAGATAATACATAATAGATTCCCTGGAACCTTACACATTTTCATTAATGTGGAAAATGTATTTTTTTATGCTGCTAATCATTGCAATCTTTATCGTTTATTATAGTAAAAACAGGCATCAGAAGAAGACACTGAGGTATTCAAAGAGCTTAAAAATTGCATTTTTTCTCCATAGAAAGTTTATCAAATGTCAAAAGTTAATTATAGTTTACGCAACGTTAGTATTTTCAATTTATTATGTACAATGTACCTACAGTTAATTTTTGACTGAATCAAAAGTTTCAAGTCGTTTGCAGATATTTATATTTAATTCAAATCATTGACAGGTTATCATTTTTAAATCCTGTATCTACGTACATATAATCATCCTGCGTAAGAACTTGTATGCCGGTTTTATAACTCAAGAATCGAACCATTAAAATTTTAAGTGCAGCCTTTGAAAATTCACATGTGTGTACCTTTGAATAGAACATTATATGCACATAATATGCATGTACATTGTACATTTATGCTTATATATACGCGTAATGATAAAATGAACTTATCATACTTAATGTGTTTGATGTAGGCACGATAAGCATCATAGCAAAAGTCATTACTTATAGTACACATGTTGTATTACTTTTACACTGGAAACCAAATGCTGCATATTTATTGTGTGTTTTAGCTTTTAGCGTAATAATGTGGAGTTTATTTAGACGACGGATGACATAATATGCATATAAAATTCAAAGGACTTGTCAATGATGTACATTTGTATTTGTATAATGCATAATGTACAGTCAGTAGTACATGTATGTAATACATTTAGTACGATAGTTATGCGATGAGTAATTATCAGTTTTATGCATATCTCTATACGTTTATATCTTACTTTAAAATATTTGATAAAGTTTTTAACGTGCATGTCGATAAAAAAATGCACATTAATTAATTTGATAATTTTAACTTTCTTTACATGAAAAACAAAGTGGTCAATATGTAAACTAAAGGCCGTGTAAGCAGCCTATTTGTCAATGTAAAATGAAAAACTGACGAAAATAAAGAAAATTGTACTTACAATTTTCAACTAGTATATTATACATTGACAGTAGTATTTGACTTCTATGAATATATTAACACGGAAACCCACAAACACAAAATAATACATTAAATATATGCACTGTGCGTTTCCACTCAGGATAAAATGTGTGGTTTGAAGTTTGAAAAGTCGTAAAAGTCATGTTAGCTCCGTGTATTATCAATATAACTATCTCTTCAGTTTATAGTTTATACACATACACATATCTATGTATATTAATATCATCTGATATACACGCTTAAAAATTTTAACAAATAGGAATAGCCCGTATCGGTCAGCTCATCGCATCAAATCACGCTTCAAGAAACTGACCATACTTACATAAATCGTAGAATATTATGTATATTGGACCTTTGTATGCACATAATAATGCAATGTTATTACTAATTTTACTATGATTTTTGCCATTAGAATATATCTATGTATGCGTGTATATTTGTATTTATACATGTATGATGTATGATTCTTTGAAAAGGTCATTACTTAATACTGATGTGCATATCTCGCTTATTTTTTTTCCTTAGAATTTGACTCTGTGGTTTTAACTCGCTGACGGAAATCTACCAGTATGACACTAGAACCTCACAAGAAAAGAAAGATGGGCACGTCTCTGGAACAACTCAAAAACTACACTGTGGTAGTAGCAGATACTGGCGACTTTGAAGGTTTGGTAACTATTTTATAAATACTACATTAATCGCCGCAATTATAAATAATTAAAGTTGGTTTCTTGTCAAGTATAGACATTTAATTGGGATATAATTGAAAGTTGATTTTAGACAGCTTTGGAAAGTTTTGTGCAAACGTTTTCAGAATACTTTACGCGCACGTTTCCCCTATCATATGTAGTTCTATTGATTCCAAAATGAAGACTGTTAAAAAGTAGTGCAGATTATATTTATCTTACATTTGTTGTGTAATAATTAGTGAGGTTTATATTGGGTATTGAAGACATTTGTCAACTGCCAATTTCTTTTAAAATTCATCTGACAATACGTGTCTACGATGTCTAACTTTAGTATTGTAAGACTTACGTCCAAGATTTACCCAAAATTCTATTCCTATATCTCAGCTTTACTTTTATTTTATTCAGAAAGTTTTATCGGTCAAGCAAATAAGGTAGTTGAGTAGGAATCAGGAATCATTTGAAACCTTTGAAATAACTTATAGGTTTTTCATCACAATAAACTAGAGAACGTATAAGAAACGAAATTTACACAAAGTCATGTGCGTTGCATTAGTCGTTTTTTTTTTGTAAAACCACTGAAATTAAGCTAGATTATAACTTATTTATTGCAGCTATTCAAAAGTACAAGCCTACAGATGCAACAACGAATCCGTCTCTTATTCTGGCCGCGGCCAAAATGCCTCAATACGAACACCTAATCGAAAAGGCTATAGCTTATGGAAGGGACAATGGAAAAACTTTGGAAGAGCAAGTTGAAGCAGCATCGGACAAATTATTTGTACTTTTTGGCATTGAAATTTTGAAGATTGTTCCTGGACGAGTTTCCACTGAAGGTATTTACCGATCGGGATTTTTCGACAGTGGTATGTTGCATGTGTATGTACTTACGGGCAGGATATCCGAATAAAAAAAACTGTGTTGTTCATTTTTAGTTGATGCTCGTCTTTCATTCGACAAAGAGGCGTCCATTACAAAGGCTAAAAAGTTTATTCAATTATATGAAGAAGCTGGAATTAGCAAGGACCGTATTCTCATTAAATTGGGGTCCACCTGGGAAGGTATTCAAGCCGCAAAGTAAGTGGGCCGTATAAAGAGAAATTATAATGCACATTTTATGGTGTCAACCTTCAACTATTTATGTATGTATTAATTATTGTGTATTGAGAGAAAGCAATATTTCCTACATTATCTCTAGTTTAATATATCCTGTATATTTCTTGCTTAATAGAGTTTTAGAAGAAGAATATGGAATCCACTGTAATTTGACCCTACTGTTCTCATTTGCCCAAGCCGTTGCTTGCGCTGAAGCTGGAGTTACATTGATATCCCCTTTCGTAAGTTAAAAAGCGATAAGAAAAATTTACTGATACATTCTTAATTTTTGTAAAGGTTATTTGTTTTTTACCTTAAGTACATATTATACACATATTAGTGATAAAAATTGACTGTATCTAAACATTATGTATCGTTTCTTTACACGTGTTTAGGTGGGTCGAATTTTGGATTGGTATGTTGCTAACACAGACACAAAATCCTTTGAACCAGAAGACGACCCCGGTGTCAAGAGTGTAACCCAGATTTACAATTATTACAAGAAATTTGGATACAAAACAGTTGTGATGGGTGCTTCCTTCCGAAATACAGGTAACATTTTATGTTCATTTGTTTTTTCTAGGCATGTTTTTGTCCATGTGTTTTCATGAAATTTCTATGCGTTTTACATTGGTGATGACAGTAGCAAATAGCGGAAAACCATCGCTTGTTGCGTATGGTTACGAAGTCGGGTTCAGCGTATTCTTGTAAGCTTTTTTCCATTCGGTGCAATAGAAAAAACATACAAGAATACGGTATACGCGTCCGTAATCTAAGGCGATGGTTTTCCCCTAATGTGTTTAATTTTTAATATTATTTTGTAGGTGAAATCAAGGCTCTTGCTGGTTGTGATTTACTCACAATTTCTCCAGGATTGTTAGAAAACTTAGACTCCAGTCATGATACAATTTATGAACAGCTGAATGAAGCCTCAGGTACATGTTTTGTTTATTTATACACAAATGTACGACGTAAAATCGTTTCAATAACAATAATTTTGTGCAAAATTATGATATTAAATGACAGTTTATGCATGAGAAATGGCCCATTTTAATGCTGCTTATCTATCGTTTTATGTGAGTTAAGTAACAGCAATTTTTGATTTTTTTCAATTTGAAATTTCAGCCAAGAAATTGGATATTGAAAAGCAGGAAATGAACGAAAAAACATTCCGTTGGTTGATGAATGAAGACCAAATGGCTACAGACAAGTTGTCAGATGGAATCCGAAAGTTTGCTGCAGACCAGATCAAGCTGGATAACATGTTGAAGGAAAAATTACAACAAACCTAGTGCAATCAATTTTCAACAGTAGGTTAGTTTATAGAACATACTAACTGATTACTCATTTTTCACCTGGTATGAACTGTGTACGTATTTTTTTAACGCTCGCATGAGCGTAAAACAAAGGTTAAATAATTTAGACCCCAATGGTGCAAATATTGAAACAAAATTATGTCGTTACCTTAACTCTTTTTAATATATCATCCATATCATTGTATCCTCTTCAATAGCTTAGATATTATTCATCAATCATAATTTAATAATGTGCATTATGTCAATAATGTTGTGGTTTACGATAAATAAAGCATTCCGGTGACATTGGTTTATATCGAATTCATGACGGACTTTACGACCTTTTACATTGTTTCAAATTCCAATTTTGAACCACCGATATCTCCCTCTCATCTTTTCATAAATTATGCATGCCCGTGTTGTGTATAAAGTATGTAATATTATATTATGCATTTTGGAAAAAAGAAGTACGGTGACAGTTGAGTTTTTTTTAACACGGAAGTGATCATCAATGATTTATTGGCATAATTGAATCGACATTTATGATATAACCTTTTCTTTTTTCCCCCGAAACATAACCTAAAATATCCTATACAGTATAATATTATTTGTAGAACCTATCATAATATATGTATACCTGATTTTTTTCAACCAGTGGTTTGTTTGTCTTGGTTTTTTAACACATTATTTCCTCGTTAGCGCACTGAGAGTTAGTGAGTTCACGTCATCAAATTATAATAATATACATACATATACGTGGAAGTATGCTAGTTTTTTAACTAATATACTTACACAAATGATAAAGTGCTTGTATAGAAATATACGAAGTAGAAGCTGAAACCTACAGAGTAATAGAGGTACATATGTACGTTTTGGATTTCTTACTTTTTATTTTTTAAGACGGGGTATACTGAGCGTCGACCGGCGTCGCATTATACCTTACTCGTATTAATATCCATTTTCATTATTACAATAATAATAATTCTTATTCTTTTGAACATTTTCCATAAATTTTTTCACACACTGGTAGGTCGGTGACAGCCCAATAGCAAATCGTTTCCTGAAGATGCTCACAGGGCTTTGCAAATCTACCTCTATAATAATATAATATAACAGCAATATCTCGTTTTTATGTACACATTTGTTCTCTATTTTCTATCATGTTTATTTTATTAGTTTTTTCAAGCCCGTTAAAAGTATAGTAGTAATAACAATAACAAGATTTTTTATACAGATCTAAATTGTTTGAATGAATACATAATACATACACACATACATGTACACAATAAGTAATGAACATGAAGTTTGTGTTTGAAACTCCAAAAAAAAAATTCAATCTATTTTGATTGTCGTTATCGTCGTCATTGTATCGCTACCGTTTCATTACTCAAAGCAAAGTAACATGATATTTACTATTATTAGTTATTAGCGATGTAAAATTTCACCTATCATTATAACATACCTAACCTGACTGCAAAATTTTCATTCGGACTGATTTTAATCAAATGTAACAATAATATATGCATAATACATGTTACTTAAAGTATTAGCATGCATACGCTGGAACTTAAAAATCGATATCCCCCTGATGACCCATTGTTTTCTCGTTCATTAATTGAGTGGGTCTAAAAAATGAATGACCACCGGTAAAATTTTGAGTTATAATAAATGCATTTATCAAGTGTGAACGCGACTGTGTGTGAAGGTGAAAGAGAGTTGTTTTTTCAGTGCAGAATGCAGAATATATTGTATGTATCAGTATTGTCTCATACCACCATTAACTTGCCAGTATTATTACGTGAGTAAATAATTAATTTCTAAACTTTAAATTACAGCTTGTTTAGTCGTCTGTTTTTCGTCATAACTCACAATGTAGTTAAAAATAATTACAATATATTATAGCACATTATTATCTTGAATTATTTGTTTCACAAATCTAAATGTAAATAAAAACGCATTCATAGTTTTGACGTCGTATTTTATGTTATTGTATACTTACATATAAGTACACAAAACGATGAGATATGAGCTAGTCATGTATGTATGTACATACATATACATATGTATATAGAAATAGCTTACTCACTCTAGCTTTTCTTAATTTGCTAATAATATATAGACATAGTTTGGTATAACAACAGTTTTTAATATAATAATAATAATACATGCAATATTATTATTATTCATATTATTCATTATTCAAGTGCAAAACAAGTACATATAGGTATATATATAATATATATAGATAGTGTTACGCTGCCAATGATTTTTGTTTTCCGCAGATGTAGCCATTTTAATTGATTATACAAATAGATTGCTGTTTTACTTTATTCTTATACTTCAAGTCCACGTTTCTTGTACGATAAAACAATCATATATTATATAATGTATAATAGATGTTCCGGCTGTATAATTTCTATGTTTGTCACCATTTCCTGCTTCCGTATATAACTTGAACCTTCGAAAATCGATTTCCTGTTTCTAATTATCCTGTTTGTTTTCAGCGTTCCAAAACTTGTAGATCCGATGTTGCAGAATGCAAATATAAGCTACATACTATATTTAATTCGGAGATGGAGGAGTATAAAGACCTACAGGATGAGTTTTGAATTTTTTGGCACGTAATTAAATTCTCTTCTTCCACATGAATCACAGTTTAGAGTCTTCTTTTTCCTGGAACCATTAATTAAAAAGCATAAATGAGTATAATTTTCAAATTAAGATATGTGCATAATAATGTAGTACTAATTATGATGTATTATAATAATATGTATCGCAAGTCACAATCAGTAGGCCGTAAAGCAAAAAATCGAAGCAAATTTCAAGCAATATTGAGTATTGAGTACAATACATACATTTGGACGCAAAAGTACATAATGGTCACACAAACACAACTTCTATCAACAGCGAAAGCAATGAAAATCAACTTTCACCGCAAGCAAAATGCCCCAGTTGTTACTGTTTACTCAGCACTTTCGAGTGAACAAGTTGAAAATCAAGCAAAGACGAAACAAAATCAAAATTCAAATCAAATTTGACCATATTATAGTGAAAGTTTAATTGAATTAGCAGCTATTTAAAGCACAATTAAAGGTATAGTATATCTACAAATCATAATATCCAAGCTGAAACGGGTTTAAACTGTAAGCAATTCAATTAAAAACTGATAATGCACCAAAAGAAATGATATTAAACTGGCCCTTTACCCAACGATTCATGCTAAAATGAAAAAGGCAAGTTTTAATGTCATACTCGATACACATAAATACTGTAAATTAAAATGACAACAGCAATCCGACAAACAGTAGGGACGAGAAATATCTTTTTTTACAGCATAACATAATAAGTTGCACGAGCATAAGATACGCGTGCAAAAATTAAACTTTAATCACAACTAAGTAGTATACTTTTACGGCGACAATACTTATAATGACGTGGATTTATAATACATATACTGTACATCTTATTTATGTATTGATAGTGTTGAAAGGACGTACAAAGCTAAAGCTTCGATTGTATTGTGGAGTATTATTTTCCTCCTCGATAGTTTCCATCGTATCATCAGTGGAGATAGCCACGGACTCTGTCTTCACTCCTTCTTCTTTTTTACGGTTCTCTTCCTGTGAAAGGGGATCACAATGGACCAACATAGAAACAATCACATACCATCAGTTACTGTAAATACGTACACATCTAGTAGATATATGATGTATAATATGCTACGTGTACAGGGGACTCTTCTGTATACATGTATATATGCCGTGAAGTTAAGTATCTATAATCATCCTCGCTACAGCCATCATCCCTTTCGATTGCTTTTCATATTCTCCATGAGAAGTAAAGTAAAAGTGATGACAATAGAACCAGCAGACAATGACAATGCCGTGATACAAAGTAGTAGGACTTTCATCAAAAGAAGACTAGCTGAGAAAAGACAATACAGCTTGTATTTGACGCATTTACGTGTGTCTTTATAATTAATGTTCATGCATAGCCATTCCCTTTATTTCTTATCAATAAATATATCGTACTTTGTATTGTGAACCTACGTTAACTCTATATCATGTACTATGCAATGATACGTATATGTATATGTAATACATGTACCAAAAGTATCTCCATGAATACATAAAAGTATATCAATAACGTTTCTTCTTCTTTGTCTTATCAATGTCTCGCCTTTCTTGGAAAATGTTGTAGACGAACAAACTGTTTGCAAACAATAAATAACTGGTAGCAATATAATCTAAAAATCAGCGCGTGTTTTTATGTGTCAATAATACCCTGCTGGAATGTTAAGAAACATGTGTATATAAAATCATAGAAATACATGTACATACTTAATTTAAAGAATTTTTTATGAATAAAGCCGTCCATACATATTTTTTCAATTTCCTGTGGACATGTTTCAAACTTAGGTATATGAACGCATACACATGTACGTAGATACTACATAAGTACATACACGCATGCAAGCACAATCTCTAAAATTTGATTTAAACTGTATCATCATTTGTCTCTCTCGTTTCTCAAAATCTGAATTGCCTCGCAGGAACCAATTTTGGGAATTTAATATGTTTCTCTTCCTTTGTATCACAATGTATATGCACAATTTTGTGCCTAATTTTATCCCCTGTTTACATATTTTTAGTAGCTCAAAGAAAGATTTTGATCTTTGTTCTTCCAGTTTTTGAACATATTATGGTATGGTGAAAGTTTACATATGACAGCGTGTAGGGCCATTCAGACATTTAAAAAAAATCTGTACCATGCATATTATATAATTAAACTTGCGTATTCATATGCGAAAAGAGATTGATGGAACGGAACCAAAACCGGCCTGAAACCCAGAAATTAGTATATGCATATGCCTACATATTTTTACTAATTTAAACAGAAAAACAAGGTCATGAGGCTAGAATGCACGTCACACCGATTGAAGTTATCAATTAAATTATAACTCAAGATTATGTATCACGATCAAAAAGGGGAAACTACAAGGTTTGAAAAGGAAAAATAGCTTGTACGCTAGGATGATGTCAAAACACTTGTGCTTAACTCAATCAATAAATGTTCTATTCTCTAATCTCTAATCTCTAATGCTCATGTAAATGTAAATGTTTTAAATTAGAGACGACACTCTCAAAAACTGAACTAAAACAACAAACTGTCAACTCGTCTACATATTCAATGCATGATGACTAATAAGTAGAAAGTCTGTGCTTTCTTGTCTTTAATTAATTGTAGTATGTGTACTTTCTTCATGGCAAACAGAGTCGCACGAAAATCGGAATGGCAAACGTGGATCAACGAAATGTTAGAAATAAAAAACGGCATTGAAGTCTAATGTTAATCTGATCTGTATATTCCCCCATATACAGTAGAGTGTCTAGATAGGTATACGTATACCCACTACATATTGAAAATAGTATCAATTTTGTTTGTTTGGTATATAAAATTGTGAGATTAAAGACATTATGTATAGCATCTTTACCTTGATCACATTCATCCAAAATTTATGGTTGTCCTGAAGGTGTTTGGTTTGGAGACAAAGGATTTTTCTTTTGGACTTTTTACTCTCACTGTTGTCGTCAGAGTAGGAGGAGTCGTTCTCATCAGTCTCTTGACAACTGGACACTTCATCCGCCGTCTCATCCTCCTCGTTTTCCCAATACCCGGGGAGAATACCAGCTTCTGCACAGGCTTTACTGTATTTTTACAATATTAAAGTTTATAGATAAAGTATACAGATAACAAAAAAATAATGAATACAGATTGTTTTTTCGTTTGTTTAAAATTTTACCATAATGGAGCTACTAAATGATTAATAAAAGATTCTTGTAATTTCGCCAACTGTGGGTGTTTTCTGTCCATATAGGGCGAGATAGGGAGTCCTAAAAATGTAAATAAAATGCTCAAGTTCATAAAGTGAGGAGGCCATTGAACACATTTCAAACAAATACGAACGTTTCAGAATGTTAATAATTTTGTGGCATTGTGATGGTACGTCAACTCACCTAATTCTTCCTCTTCGTCTCCTAAAAAACAGGAATATGAATTATAATCACAATTATTCAAGATTGGATTACAAAGCAGAATGAAAAAGTTTTTTGTTTTTATCTTTAAAAAGCTCACCTTGTTCATAAAATTCTTCTGCGATTCTGTAAGTCCAGCGTACATGAATATCGTGAAATTTACAAGGTCCGTTGATATCTGCTAATTTGATGCACATCTACATTTTCACAAAGAAATTAGGCATTATAAATTATGTATACAGTGTATCCTTATTATGTTTGTACCTAACTACGAAAATAAGGATTACGGCAGGTATAAAACCAATGAGTGTAATTTATAAAGGAAAAAATCTCTCCCTTCTTCATTCCCTTATTTTGACAAAAACTAATGAGCTACACTGTGTATTTCACAGTAGTCAGCAAAATATACGGCTTTTTTAACAAGGAATAAAAAGACATAATACTTACTTCCATTACAAGTAGTCGGTCAGCCTCCAAGTTCCAGTCAATCCCCGGGGACGAGTCATCATTAGCTTTTGCATTGAACTCTGCTAGGATTTCAAAATGTCGCTTCAAGTCCGTAGCAAGTATCGCCTCAATGACCAGATAACGAAATCGTTTGAATTCCGCCTTATCCAGATACTTGAGGAAGTTACAGTCATCACTGGAGAGTAGAAGGGACCAGGCTGCCGCAGCATGGTGATTCTCTAGAACACTCCTATCGTTATATAATATCGCCTGAAAAAAAAGAAAGAAAGAAAAAGAAAAAGTATAAGATTAATACTATACACATCCAAAAGGAACATCCTTTGCAATCTACCAACGAAATTCGATCATCATCATCATCAAAATCCTTCCCATGAAATGAAATACGGCGCGAAATAAATCTCAACCTAACTTTCTCTCCCCTTTCTCTTACAACTTTGGGGCTCATTTGTCTCGATTCTCGAAATCGATCGTATTTTTCCTTGCAATAAAACCAAAAAGGCTTCACCATCACGTACATATTACATATGTATAGGTATAAGTATAAACTGTATACTGTATACTGTACAAATTCTATATGTATGTGTATAAAAAGCCTTGCACTTCAAATATCAAAAATTGTTGCACCGTCTTTTCTTTCAGCCGTTGAATCAACAGCCAACACGAAAGAAATCATTAATAAGGAGAAAAGTAGATAAATTAAAAGTCTTGAGGTTGACTTACTTGGGGAGCGTGCGTGGTTACTAAAAATGCATTTGTACGTCCTTGAAAAAAAGTAATGACACAAGTCACAATTAATTCCCAACATGGAAAACAGTGTATAAAAACTAAAGATATACATACATAAAATAGACAGAAAATTACCTGGGTGGTCATAATCGTGCATTGCAGCTAAAAATGTCAAAAAAGGTATAGACGAGTTAATTGTATATCCGGAAACCAAAGTTCTACATACATACATAAATACAGAGAACAAAAACAATACGTATTCAATCGAAAAAACTCACCTGCAGTGTACATGGCCATAAGTTCGAGTGCAGGAAAGTTGGCGCCCATAATTCCGTAAGAAGACTCCTCGACGCTAAAATTTGTCCACCGATGACCCGTCGTATCTACATATAAGTACAATAAAGCCCATTTATTTATTATTTTATTTTACTACCCCTATCATCACAACTTTCATCTTGATTGCTCAACATAAAATTATTAAATAAACCGTTATCCTGCCTCCTAATTATTCCTCATGTCATACTTCGGTACGGTAAGATACCGCCATATTAATCGTTAACAATTTATGCATGACTTGTCATAGTCTGGGTAAACAAAGACCCCTCGGGTTGAAGCTAATACAACTTTAATCTCGCGATGAATACGCGTCTTCTTGGTTTCATCGCATTTAGAATGCCTGCCAACGCTCCGAGGAAACGTCTTCGATAGAATATGTAGGTAATTTCATTCAAGTCTGCTGAAATCTACATTCATTGAAAGGGCACTGTAATCCTTTCCTAACCTTGGTTAGCTAACTACAGTATAGATACCAAGAGGAAAAAGACTGGAATGGGGAGTAAAAAAAGAAGAAGAGCCCTTCAACAAAGATTTCAAAGCACACAAGAAGACATTTATTTCATAAATATCAACAATATATTACATAAAATGTCATGGGTCGCCTTCGTCAGTTAGATCAATTATTTTCTCTCTTTCCACAGGATAGTCTATATTTATTATGTATACTTACTACTTAAAGACAGGGAGAGAGAAAACAGCACTCTGGGAAAAAGTCAGTGCTTACGTCAATCGATAGTTTTGTTGCCTCGTTTTTTGGAATGGAAGTTGAATCCACTATTATGTTGACTTCACCACTTCCAGTCTGTTATGGTTTCATTGAAACTTGCAACCAGAAATATGAAGTATGTAGGAAACACGGACAAAATCAAGGGGAGAGAAACGAAAAATTATGGTGGTTTTGCAAGTAGAGTGACGACTTTATTTTTCCTACTTCAAGTTTAATCATTCTCTATAATATTACATAGATTGCGACTTATGTTTGGAATATAAAATTCCCCGAATTTTCAAATGGATAGTTGAAAAAAGTTCTTCAGGAAAACACGAGCATGAAACTAGTACAGAAACTCCGCATAAATCGATGTAATAGCTTCTACTCTTTCAATGTGCCAAACCTCCATATTACGTTCTACAAGACGGAAGAACACAAACAGAGTTTTGACTTTGTGCTTCACATTATGATCTACTTACACATCGCCGCTCGCTCTATAATGATAAAAGTCGTGTATTATTACATATTATTCCATGATATTATACACATGCATCGTACAATGTACAAGTATGAATGTGCGATATAATGGCTGATATGGTATCTCTATGTGTGTATAATATGTATGTGTATAAAGCCGTGGAACCTTTAGATCATGAAATCTAACGACTATGTGCACCTATCCACAATAACAATAATAATATTATGAAACTGCATGCTCCTCTCTCCCATTTATATTTAATAGCCTGCAAAATCATCAGAACCATATTGCAAAAGCTCGGGGTTCTCTTCACCACTATCCAACTTTCAGATATAATACACAGTTCATAGAATACAATATTCCAACAATCATTGCAGGCTATAATATGGGCAAAAGTTTTGCGGGCTTTTCCATCCATGTACATTGTACAATGTATACAATATATACGGTCCTGCGATCGCGTCCTTTTTTGTGTTGTTTTAAGCATAGAAATCAAAGAAAATGTTTTATTTACAATTAAAACCGGGACAAAAACTACTTTTGAAACTTGTAATTTTCCATTTTATACTTCATAATATTACCTTTATATAAAGGTTACTCGCAAAGTAAAAGTTGAAACTATAAATACAAAACTTGAAAAAAAGAAAAATAATATACAAGATACAGCAATCCGATATATATATCATAGTATATCACAAATAAATGTCTGATTTTCGATTAAATCCCTCCTTTGTTGTCGTTGGCGTTTTATATAAATGATGAATGTACATAGTACATACCCTACCTAAGTATAGATCTCTAAAAATATCGAGTTTTCAACAAACTCCACGAAACCGGCATCTCAATACAACTATATAAATTTACAGTCTGATAATAATAGAGAAAAGTTGTTGTTTGGAAAAAAACGGGAAAAATCTGGTGAGGACATTAAAGCCTTAAAGCACAAAAAAGACATATTTGACATGTTGGGAATTCTCTATTTCTCTACTTTCTCTCGTCCTCTCTCTCTCTCTCTCTTTCTCTCTCTTTCCTTCGTCCATGTCTGTTGCCGACAAAGAGCGCGAAAGATCGACGACAGACAAAGATAACTCGACACATGTTTTTACACTGCTTTTCGCAACTGATTCGCTTGTCAGCCAAACTTTTTCTTCTATTTTATCTTCATGTCGAATAGTCGAATAAATGGTTTCGTTTCCTCTTCTTTCTCCTCCTCCTTTCCTCTATTGATGCTTTCAGCATGCTACATCTTCACTGCTCTGCTATGTGTACTATATGTTATGTGTTATGTTATATTCTATTCTGTTCTGTTTCTGTATTTTGCCATACTTTTTGAGACTTTCTCTGAATCTGTTTCTGGTTATTCTCCATTTCACATTGTATACTCCCTAGTCCTACCCTATTCAGATATTATTGACGCAAAAGTTGACTTGAGAGTGGGCATAGCCGTATATATATATATGTACTGCTGTACATACTGTAACTATTTCAAGCCTTAGCTTCAGTTTACTCAACTACTCTATATGAGGGAAGTCTCCTTGTTGCATATGAGAATGTAAATGTGAAATGGGTCAATAACATAAGACGAAGACGAATATACTGTACACTGTACATGTATAATACATATTATGTATGTAGGCAACTTGGACAAACAAAAACAAAACGTATGAGTGTAAATGTGAGGCCCATAGTTCATAAGTAAACCTAACCAACTCAAACCAAAGCACATACAACAACAACAAAGTTTGTAAATGCTCGTCTTAAAAAGCAGTTCGTTAAACCGAAAATTCAGCCCACTCATCTATACATTATACATACACGTAGAACGTAGATAAACACAGGCCATAATATATTACACTATATTAGCTCTAATGTTTGTACTTTGTGTATACATAAGTGTACCTATTCATTGGCCAGCAGTCATAAAGCTAAACAGACAGTTTTGATGAGCAAGTACCACACACACGGAGGCATAAATTCCGTGGATTATATTTCACTGATTGCTAAATACTCTACATGGTACTGTTTCATGGTGTTTGCCTAATTGCTAAAATTCAACAGAATCTGCTACATTTATCCACGAATATTGCCTACGACCAAGTTCCAGTTTTTTTTATTAAATTAAAAAATTATTCGTACATTTGTGTATGCAAAATAACGCTTTACAAAAATGTGTGTGCAAATTTTAACCTGTGTGATAAAATAATGCTTACCGCTGGCACAAGGCGTCTCGGGGTCACTTAGGAGCATCTCAAATCCGGGAATTGGTTGCGATGTTAGGTAATAAACGCCATGTAGCACGTCTGCTGCATGCATTCTTGATTCATAAACACATTTTCATCATGCTTTTATACATGTATTTAAGTATTCCGTACACATTACAAAATGGCAGACATTTTAAATATAAAAGTACGCCGTATCATAATGAATTGAGTTTTTTCTTACCTATTGTGATCTGTAAATTGAAAAAAATCAGAAAACAGGAGTTAATTACAAAATTTAATTTTATGCCTATAATCAAATAGGACAAAGGTGGAAATTTAAAATTCATGTTGCATTAAAGGGACTCAGATTGCTCAAAGTTATTGATAAATCTATGCCATCATTGTTGCTCCTTGGGTTTGAAAGGACAAGGCAGAAGAGAAAAAAAGTCTCCAGTTGTGCCGAGAGTCGACACCAAATCTTCCACGGAGAAAAGTGATGGAAAAGTTGAAGACTGTTATGTATGTGACTGGGAGTCTGGGAGAAAAGGAATGTGAAAGTCGAGAGTCTCATAAATATACATACGATGTATCATTCATTCTATACACATATTAACTTAAAGGCTGAAGGCGCTACTATCATTGTGAAAGTCGTGTGTCACTGGCAATATCAAGAAGCGGAGTGTGGAGGAAGGAAAAGGAAGCGAAGCAAGTATTTGAATTCGGCCGCCTGGAGAGTGATCCTTATAAACTTTGGACGAGTTCCCCATGGCCTTTCAAATATCATTTGTCGACTCCCGCAGCTCAGAGCTTGCACACACATCTAATATGTATAAAGTGTATAAAGTCAACATCTTATATTACATTATTATATGCTCCCCAAATGTACACTATAATACCCATTACACACATACAATATTATGTACATTATATCCATAATACATAAAATCTTTGTAGTTTTTGGGCAGAGCGTATAATAATATGTGTATAATAATATGTGTCTACTGAAAAGGCTGTAAAAAGGAGAGACGATCCAAGAAATGTAAAACGGTACCCAAAACGAAATCTAAAGGACGACGTAGGACTCACAAGAATTGGCCATTCTTTCACCATTCTCCATCCTTTAATTTTCTCCAAGGTGGAATAAATCTGAACGACCAACTTTGCTAAAGATTTTTACGCCGGCTTTCTCTATTCTCCTCACTCCTCAACTCCAAAATCATGGTAAGAACGTTAATGCAGTTGAAAATTTTCATTCCAAAAGCAAATCATTTATCATTATTGCCCAAGTTTATTGATATATTAACTTGGTCCTTTCCATTTTTCAACCACGAGAAACTCTCAGGATTTATTATCATCTAGTTTAGGTTTGAATATGTAAATTAAATAATAAGAGCAATTGTGCACTAGCATGAAATGTAGCATACTTACAAGTAATTCAACTAGATCTTAAGTTCCGGGTACTCGACGTTTCATCGTAATTAACTCATTAACTCAAAGACAAATTTGTAGAATAATTAACTTCGCCTCCAAATTTTACGTAGAATTTTGTTTTGCGTAGGTTGGAATCCAAAAAAGCTTCCTATTAGTCTAACAATAAGTAGTTTACCTACTATAATAGTGGTACTGTTGTCATTTTACCAGGAAATATTGTGTGGAAAATTGATTTCAAATTACCAGGACGAAGTCGGAAAGGTATTTGATGGTCATGTACGTAAAACTGTACAAAACACCAAGTTTATTTATGCACTTTGGTCAAAAGGTCAAAAGGGAATCAAGTTTATTTTTAGCTTCGTGTGGTTTTCTCCAATGTCGAAGAAAATTCGTATTTAAGGGAAAATCGTGTTTAGAGTCACTACAACCATCATGTAATTTTTTCCTAACGCCGTTTTATTATTAACGGTGCAATAATTACGACAAAGTAAATAAAGAAAAAAATAGGTCTACAGTAAGTTTTCGATGAATAATATCATCACACTCACTGTACATACATACATACACATATCGATGCATCATGTACGTCTATGTAATACATAGTATGTATTATGTATATGATATGTACGCTAACTAGGCTCACAAGAGGAGCGTTATGATATTTACAAGGAGGAAAGTTTACCGGAGAGTACCATCAAAATAATAATAACAGCGTTCAAAACACACACTAATAACATAAACTAGGGCTTAACAAACCACAAATTTATGAGTCTCCTGCTGATTCCTTGTTATGTTATACAACATCTCTCCACTTTCCCCAAGTATCTGTGCAACATTGAGAATACATATAGAGAAGACAACAAACCGGTCATAAACTGAACTGAACTGAACTAAGCCACCATCAAGAATATGTATTGTGTTCAAGGAATCTTTGCAACAATATCTATGGTCTTTCTCACCATCTCCATATTTATACTGTATCTGTGCTTCGATGTTCACTACTATGAGTATAATAAACGTCTCGACTCTGGCTGTGTCAGCAAAGTAATCACTATTTTACATACGACATATTTTTAGTATGTATTACAGCTATGTTTCTCCAGAGTTAGTCTTCTATGTACAATGCATAAGTTATATGTTATAGCTATGCATGTTACACAAAAGTTACTAGCCAGCTTCCTCATATTGTGTGTACAGTGTACAAATGTATTCAGGATTGAGATCGTGACGTCACTACGCACCAAGCACCGAGGATGAGAAATTTCTGACATAATTAGCCAAAATGTTTACGTAAGCTAGAAACTACAAATAATACTTCCTTCAACGTAAGTATGTACAATAACTATGTGAGATGTGAGCATCGTCATTATTATTACGACCATTACTACATCTTACATAATACGTGAAAGCATTTGTTATAGGCACTCATAATATGTTAGTACATACATATAATATTATGTTTGTTACACATCATCCTTGTTTATGTTCGAATCTAAATGTCCTTCTTGTTGTTTAGAAAGTAGACCGTTGTTCAGATGGATATAGAGACAAAGAAGGATAGTAGACTTATCGAATTAGCTATCATCTATGGGACTGTGGGAAAGTTGGGTAGTATTTTTTTGAAAACAGATCGAAAAAAAAATTCTCGGCGATTCCCGCAAACAATTCCACCACTGCGAAAAAATGATATGCGACAAACCGTCTTTTCCTGTGCCTTGTTTTTTCTATTCGCAACCTTCGGATTGATATGCACAAATTGAGACACTAAAATTGAGCATGACGGGGTTGATTTGATTTCAAATATAACAATTGGTGATTAATATTAGCTTAAAAGGTCTCTAAAAACTCACATGGCTTGTCTCGATATCCCATTTCCAGCGCATGGAAATAATTTATAAATCTACAAAGAAAACAATACAAAAATTAGCTTGATAGTACATACAATGTAAACATTCAAAATCGTTGCAACACATATCATCGCATACTAAGACTTTCAACAAAAAGCAAGACAAGTTGGTCAAACTCACTCTCTAACAGGGATCTTAAATGTCTCAAAAAGTCCGACATCAAGGAACACTTTGTAACACATCTGGAATTTAGACGTAAAAGAACATGATAAATGTAAATATATGTGTCCATATAGAAATGTGTGCATACATTATTATAAAGTTGAGCCGTTTTTGAACTTCATCCTGTCCCATAAAAAACTCATTCATTCATTGACTCCACGCTCATAAATCATGTGGAAGATCTATGTATGCATGTTTATAACTCCGTAAAATAACGTGTAAAATGGTAATCAATATACAGTAGAGAGAGAGAGCTCGTATGCTAGATCGAATTGGGTAAAACACAAAAAAAAACTCAAAGCGTGGCCATGTTGCAATATTGAGGATGTATTTTCGTTTGCCTGAGTCTAAAAAAGACCAAAACGTAATATGGTAAAAGTACTACTCGTACTGCTGTGATTTTAAGCAAAACGGGCTGTGTAACTATGTTGTATTTTGTATTTAGGTATGCACACAGAAAGATTCAAACCTAGTCAAGAAATAAAATTAAAATTGATTTTACGTGTTATTATTATTATTATTGATTATACGTACAATATATTATTCATGTTCAAGATCATTTTAACAGAGTTATAAATCGCGCCAAATCCTGAGTAGCTTTGTCAAATTCAATCATGATGTCATCTACGAAACAATTTCTCAGCTCCTACATCTTCTCATGCATATATGTCCAGAACTTATGCATGTATTCTTTTACAATTATCCCATACATACACAAGGAGCTACATACATACATACGTAAATAAAGTTATAAGGCTCATCCATCAGACTGTTGACAATTTTTCAATGGGCAAAGCTAATGGAAACTTAAATGACGCTACTTTCTTTTCGAGACGTTGTTGTGACGTATGTATAATGCATAATACGCACGATCATGAAAGCTTTCTCCACTTACACAAGTTGTAAGTTATACAAATTATAAATAACGTTATGTCATGGCTTCATAAATAAGGCAGTTTTGAACTAGCTCTGCTCCAAAGATGGATTAAAAGGCACAACAACTGTTTTGAAAACAAAAACTCTTTGCATAATAATGTTATTAAATATTTACTGACTAAGTATAGTGGAACTTACATGGCTGAGTATTTGTGTATTTGAGCTTAGCTCTAAATCAAAAATGGGATAGTCCCATTCATTTAGTCGACACAGTACTGGATCAGAGGCAATAGACAAAAGGTCAAATTTACATCCATCAGGTGATATCACTACGTCACCACTCTGAAAACAAGAAATATCATTTTTAAGCATTTTTATTCACAATATATGGATTTTCACATACTTATATTTAATTTACATATTATAGAATTAGCATATTTTATATATTTACATAAATCTCTGTATATGTATCATGACGCATTTCCTTCATATAATATGTATTTGGTAGACAAAACATGGATATGAATATCAGCCAACATTTTAAGCAGCTTTATTACAGAGGTTTAGCTTTTATAAAATATCTGTCGGATGATGTTCAAAACCTTTTAAGATGCAATCATGAAACATAAAATTAATTGCTTACTTGATGCTAAACCCCTGAATTACCCTTTTGTAACGGTTTTTATGTCTCCTGTATTTGCCATATTGTTTGCCAGGGACTTTATACACATAAATACTCTGCACAGTACAGACATATTGCTTTACAAATAGCTTAAATAGCCGGGGACTAGCTAAAACGAGGGAGAGGAAGAGACTGACGACATTAGTTGAGCTAGAGCATGAGATTAGGTGGAATAATAGAGCAACGCCTGGAGAAACTGAGTTTGATAGAAAGGAAGAAACTGGAAACTGAGAAAAGCATTTCCTTTTACTCTGCTCCCAACAATACGAATACACCTACAACCTGTCTTTCTTTTTGTCCACGTTGCAAGCTAAACTGGAATGAAGACGGGAGGTATAGGACGGGAACTGGAACTGGAGTGGGATCTGGATCCGCGATCAACTTGGAATCCCCAAGTGAACCCACCAAAGGAAAAGAGAAAAGAGGACACAAAAAACGGGGAAAAAATCAGTGAGCAGCATGTTCAATGTTGACGGATTGAAAGCTTTCTGTAGCAAATCTTTCTTTATTTCTTCCTCGATTCTTGTATTGATTCCTAGAGCTCTGCCTATACATACACATACATAGACACAAAGAGTTCCAAACCCCAATGAAAGCCCCGTAAAAAGTACTGGACACAAAATAGAATTTAGAATGAATTTTTCGTCCTACACTAGCTCTGAATCCTGAATAGATACAGACGTACATAACTATTCCTTACATACATTATGTACTATGTATGTGCATAGTGTATACTGTATACTCGTTCTAAAATTTTATATTAGTTTACAGATTTCTCTGTGTGATATTGTGTTTTCATTCATTCAATCGTCCGCTCATTGAAATCCCATTTGGCCTATTTTTCTCCCGGGGTGATGGTGACATAGTACAACCAAATAGGACATCCATATCAATCTACGAGAAAACCATGGTTATCCATTTTCAAACTTGTTCCCCAATTTTTAAAAGTTTCGTCCATCAACGAGAAGAAGAAGAAGAACCGGGAAATATCGACGAGCGAAAGATGAAAATAACCAACTTGGGCCCAGAGAGATGTTGGAAAAGGTTTTCATACTGATTCTGAAGACGCAAGATTGGACAAGGCACAATACATATGTATGTACATGTACATAATAAGCATAGATAGTACAAAAGAGAGAAAACATATATTCCACCTAATCCCCTCCAGGATCAAAATTGAATTATTGAAGAAAGGTATACTTGAAAATCAGCAAAAAAAGTCGACAAAGATAGAGAGACAAGCAGTCAAAGAGGGAATTCACGGTGCTCCTTGCAAAATGATAATGAAATCAATGCTGCCTCAAAGACGGACAATTACTCCCCTTATACAAAACACTCTAATCTAATCATAAGGATTGATAACGGCTAAATTTTGATCATCATTCCATAGAGTTTGTACTTTTACAAACTTGAGTAGTAACTTGTTGTAAAAACGGAAAAAAATTAGCTCTTCTTTTATCAGCTCGGTTCAAACTAAATACCGAGAAGACATTATAATTTCTACACAAAACTTTTAAATACTCGATAAAAGCACAACAAAGTTGCATAAAAATTTAAAACCTCATCGCAAACATGTCAAAAAATCGTAATTAATTTTTCCTTTCGCCTGTGAGAATTTTTTTAAAAAGTTTTGCTAAGTAACAAAAAGGCCAACGGCCAACGAGTAAAACCAATCAATAAATTTGAAAAATGACTGCAAGTACACGGTACAGAATAAGCATTATTTTCAAAAACTCCTGTCAAACATAATAATATATTTGCAAGGTATACAAAAAAACTACATATACTTACATAGTACATACGAGGCAGAAATGGCGATATGATATTTTGCCCGTGGATTAATTGGAGCTTGACTGCCTCCTGGTGGTTTTTCTTATTTTTCTCTTATCCTACTCTCATTATTTTGTCCTTGTCGAGCCTACATATTTATGATACTGGGAAAATCAAGGGAATTTTTTACATTCCACCGTCTCCACCGTCACTCGAATCAATTATGAGGGAATTCAGAGGCTGTCAACAATCTATTAGTCAGGAAGCTCTTTCTCCTCGAGATCGGTTCCTTCCTCCTCCTCATACTCTTTTCCTTGTGCCGTATTTCGCATTACGATTATTACCATCAACATTATTATTATTATACAATATACGTTTCTATTTTATATCTCTCACTTTTTTCTCTTTATTCCTCAGTAGGACAGCTCTCTCTCTCTCTCGTTCTCTCATTTTCTTTCCATGTACCTACTAATATTTTACTCTCGCCCTTTTCGTGAAGCCTGTAGTGTCTTTATGTGGGGAAACTACTGCATACAGTACTCGGAAATTTATGTGCGAAAGCATGTGATTTACACAAAAAAGTCGTCTGTTCTCACTATGATGACAGCAGAGCATAAAATATAGGTAGATAAACGTATGTACATGTGCATTTGAGAGGTTTAGAAGATACTGAAACAAAAATTCCCATAATATTGTGCCTCTATTTAACCCGCCTAAATTTCTCATTCTCATTCAAAGATTCTAGTAGTGTCTTAAATGTATATTTGTAACAAAGTTTTCCAGGATTTCCCTAAGCTCAACTGCTGAAACCTAGTAAAAATTTAGGCAACGAAATCCTCTCAATACAAAATTTTCAACGATTCACAAGGAGGATTCGTAAACAATCACTATTCCAAACATTGCTAATACAATATTCTTTGCAGGAACACGAAGGAGAGGGCGAGATTTGAGCAAAGGGCACATACATACAGTTAGGATAGGATACAATAAGGATGTATTCACATGTGTGGCGAAGTAGCATGACATGAAAGTTTCCGTCTCAGCAGGATGACAATGATTGTACAAAGGCAGACAACACATATATATAGAATATATTTTTCAGCTTTCTCCATCGTCATCGACACCATGCCATAGACCATGGAACCTGAAAGCAAGAGCATATTATTAATAGATATATTGCTCCTGTGCATATAGTGTATGCATAACGTTATAGTTCGTCCCGGATGAAACAACTTGAAAGTTTGTTTCATCCTGCATAGAAAAAAGATGCGAAAGTATTGTGTGTAGTTATAGATGGTATGGTAGTGAAAACGAAGGAGTGAGTGCCATAATACAAAACACAAGTACAATACCATTTCATACCATGCCACACAATACAAAACAACAGTTGAGCCTCTCGCTCCAAGATGAGAGGATGAGAACGGAAATTCCCTCCTGCTGATGCTGAATTCAACTTATACTTTCACCTTCTTCATCTTCATACTATGTACTATGTATCATGTGCTGTGCATTGAAGCCTCATAATATATAACGTGCATTTTGCCTTTGCTTTTTTCTACGCCTTAATGTACAGCACATTCATTGTATAGGAGTTTGACACCTTTTTTCGCATATGTATGTACAGTACTTATGTATCTAAGGAGATTTTTCGTGCAGGCCTTATCTCTAACAGTTTTTCTCTATAATATACTGAGTTATTATGCATATTGTCCATTGCATTTCAGTTTTATTTCACCCAGACACTTACTTACACTTTCCTTACAACTTAAAATGTACATATTCTCCCTTTGAGAAAAAATATGGAAATATCATAATAAGTATGAAATCGTAGCCCCATTATCCATGCAAAAGTGGAGAAGGGGCTACACCATTTATGCATTTGATCTACGCAATAAAAGTATGAAAACTGCTCATTTTCACCCTAATTTTATGACCTTTGATTACACTACACTTTGGAGGATAATGGAAAGGGAGAATGCATATTACATATGTATGTATAAGAAAAGGAAAAGTTAAACAGCCTCTGTGTCTGCAATCTGCATACAATGAAAGGAACAATGATTATATAGGGCGCTATTTTCCATGTAAATTTAATAAAGATTTGGCGTGTTGAATATATACATAAAATGGAAGAAAAAAGATTCCAGAAGAGATTCCAAGGACAATATCTTAACTACTGTAGAAGGGGGAAGAGGAAATTAAGGCAAAGTGAACTAGAATACATTAACGGCTAACGGTATAATAGCTGTACATTTTAATTTTGTGACATAGAATGGTTAACAAATTCTAAAGACTTTTTTCAAAATTCTGGAAAATATGAAAAAATGTAACCTGAGAAGACGTACACACTTAAAACGTGTTGCATAATACTTTGTAAACTATAAATAATGTTAACTTTAGAGTGCGTCATGATACTTTAGAAGAAAAGGTTGCATAATATTTATATGCGTATAGATGTAGGTACTTGAAAAAAAGAGTGTATAAAGAGAGAGAGAGAGAGCAACTTACGTCATCGTCGTTTGAAGAGGACAATGGTTGGTCATCTGTTGGTTCTTGGAGCGTGAAAGTGACGGGTGACAGACGATGAGATGAGGAGTTGTCTTGGAAATTTGTCGTTGGCGGTCCAGGACCATCTCCGAGCGTACTGGCAGTGCTACAGTTGTCATCGTCAGGGTTCTCCAAATAGGTTTTTCCCAGAGATCCCTCCTCCCCGCCGCCCCCACCACCAGCTGTAACTGTAAATGAGGAGGATCGTGGGTGAAAAAGAAGTTTAGGCGGAGTGGAACTTCGACGACTGTAACTACAGTCTGGTATACTAGGACTGGGGTCCCTAGACGGGAGAGGAGAGGGGAGAGGAGACGGTATCGGAGTCCCCGCTGGACTACTCAGGACAGACGAGGAGGCTCCCGTGGCCGAGGACGAATGAGCCGATGCTGACGTAGCAGAGTTGGCTGCTAGGGCACTCAAGTGAGTCAAGTCCGATGGACTCAACGGATGGAGACTGCATAAGGTCTTCCGCTGGCTTGTGGACAACTCTTGCTGACTAAATCGCCTGCGATTATCTGCAGCATTTTTCCCATCGTAGTCAATACGACCACAGCAACAACATTATGGTCAATCATGCGGGAGTAAGCGACAAATATTGTCAGTTAAGGTAGTATTGTTGTGATAGTAGTCCAGTGAAACAATGGATATTATTCACAAGTAAGTGATTATTATTGGGTTGTTTAAATATTTGTAGGTATATATATATATCGCACCGCGCCGCATATTTATATTGGTATTGGTAACAGTTCATATTTTTAGTTTAGAAAGTCGTGCACAAGATAAAATGATTTAATAGAAGGAAATAATAGTAAAAGTAGAACAATAATTTTTAATTCAAAGTCAAATTTAAAATTAGAAAGCCAATCAGCCAGTCGATTGAATTGTCATATTTTTTTGTGACAAAGGTCAAGTCACACCATGCATGTCAAAGTAAGTATCAGCCGCAATTTCATCATCATCATATCCATTTGAGCAGTGTTTCAGTTTCCAGCCACATGATCATCATCATCATCATCATTCCAACATGAAAATCATACAAAAAAAGAAAGAAAAAAAATCATTGCATAAACTTAATGTTATTCTTCTTAAACTTCAACACATGATGTAAAACAAATATCAGAAATGCCTATAGTTTTCTAACTTTTGTACTGAAGACAGTTTACTAGTTTACGTATGCAAACCTTCATATTATACATAATTGAAATGTAAGCTTTTAAAATCAAGGCAAAAATAATTGTTCAAACTATTCGTATATGTTCAGCATACAAAATGAAAAATAG
Organism: Sminthurinus bimaculatus; assembly: GCA_034698285.1. Taxonomy (NCBI): domain Eukaryota; kingdom Metazoa; phylum Arthropoda; class Collembola; order Symphypleona; family Katiannidae; genus Sminthurinus; species Sminthurinus bimaculatus. The sequence goes on along the minus strand of JAQIVE010000176.1, from coordinate 5,556 downwards.
CAAAAATCTAACAAAGTGGTGATTGTTCCTCCGTAGTTAATTTTTTGTAACCATTTTTAGATACCAGTCACTCAGTTAATTCAACAAACTTACCTCAATGCAATCAAATAAAAACAAGGAAAACCAGATTTACCTACTTGTGTTACAGGAATAATCTCATTGTCAGAGAATTCTTGAATACTCTTTCTCTTTCTGTAGAAGGTCAATCAAACTAATAGTTGTTCTTATTTCTTCCTTGTCGACGTGCAATCACTTTCTGAATAGGAAAAACGCAGTAGCTCATTACTACAATATACATGTACAGCATAAAATATGATGCAATAAAGAATATGATGATCAGCGAGTTTTCGTGGGTTTTGTGCTTTGTGCAAATTTTCTGCATTAGCAAAATACACATACGCCTACATATCTACCTATGTATAGCAGAGTTGGTTGATACAGCGGAAGTCTAACAAATTATAGATACACTAATACAGACTACAGCAGCACTCCTGCTGCCTTGTCTTGATTCAGAAACCAATCAGGATAATTCAATTGAGTAAAATTCAATTAGATATAGATTAAATCTAGTGTGTCCGACAGACTAGATTTGTCTTGATTCTCTGGATGCACTGCATAAAATGATTTGTCTCTCTGATTATATTATGTATGTAGTTGGTGTGCTTCTTGCAACAAAGTTGCTGAGAAGCTATATGCATACCTTATGTATGAAATCCCATAGACTGACGAATGTGTACATGTTGTGTTTGAGCACACATTTACACGCACATGCTGCCAGTGGGTAATACATATTGTGTGTTTATGACTATCGTGAAAATGCAAATACGGATCCGGATTTGGGTGAAAGCGAGTGAAACTAAGTGACTGACATGTAGATGGGGGTTCATTTTGTTACAGAGGTTTAACACTTAAAACATTGGCCGAAAAGAATTTTTTTCCGCCTTACTCAATCTACGCCCTTACGCCAACTTTTAGATGAATGCGAAACTTTCGTTGGATGTTTGTCTATATATATATTCGGAGAGTAAACGAGTGCGCCGCATCTTTTCTTGGGATCTCTTGTAATCCAATACATACATACACACATACATATGTCTATGTGATCCGCACTTCTTGGCCCCTTTTTTTCACTGTATACTGGTAGTTAATTAAATTTCCACAAACCGGAAATGATTTCCTTGAGCAGTACCCATTGAACTAGTTAACTGCTGTCGTAGTCATGGTAATACGCTAAACAGTATGGATATCTTATATCGTCTTATTTCACGACTTGAACATTTTGTTTACACACATTTCGCCATAGTGACGACAAGATATTAAAAAATACCTTAGATTAAATTTATTCAGTAAACCCTGCTCTCTTATTTTTAATCTTGCAAATATGTGTAAGTATATAATATTATATATATTTAACATTTTACTTCTGCGTTCCAGTTTCTTTTTGCATTTCAACCAGCTTCGGTTCCTCGGATCGCACCCTACCTCATTTCGTCTCTTCTAATGCAACCCTGTTAAGTTGCATTAGAAGAGTTAAGCCCCAACACTCATCTTGTCCGTCAGAAATGAGACGGAAATTGAGGACTTCCCATTTTATGCACACAATTTCTAGGTATACACGGGTAAATAACTCGCCAGTTCTGTATATACTTATGTGATCTTGGCATTAACCGAGTAACTCAATTTTACTTTGTTAAAACTCGTTTTTTCCCAATATTGCGATGAGTAAGGGAGAGGAAAACCTTAAGCTGATTTCCCATTTTAGATAGATCCAACAAACAACAAACCTTCTCATCTCCCGTTTACTTATGTATCATCCGCTTAAAACCCCAACACAAGATGTACATACGAGTTCTTCGTATCAGACAAAATGCTTCTTTCTCAAAATTTTCATATTAAGAATACAGTGCACAATACACAGTATATGTATATGTAATAATGCCTACATGGTTAGAGACATCCACACGTGCGGATTTGCAAATTCATCCGAGTATTTGGATACTTACCTACCTATATATGCATATTTACGTATTTCAAGCAGGAATTTTAAAAGGTAAAAAAGACACGAGGATGTGTTTCGCCTTGAATTCAGATTTAAGGCCATATTTTTTAAAATCTAAAACACGATATTAGATACTGACTTAATACTACTATTTAATACTGACGTCAAATTTCTGGGATGAAGGGATAAGAAATCTTTACAACTAAATCCGGAATTTAAACCTCAAGGAGTCTTTCATACTTCATGCATAGTTTCTGAACTTCTATGTATGGCTAGTTGATTTACTTGAACAACTGCATTTTTTTGAATTTTGTAATTATCGTTGTTTGTTGACAAATTCCAAAGTTTTAGAACCAAAACATCATTGCATTTTTCATTGAAAAATAAGTCTGCAAAAAATTGATAATGAACCTTTAGCCTTTGAAACTGTTTCAAAGCATTGTACATTGCACATGTTGCATGCATATAATATGAACGCATATACATTATGTTCCTTTTACAATGATTGAATTGAATTTTTATTGCTAACACTACGCAATCTTAAAAAATCCGATTAAAAAGTATAACTTTGTTGTGCAGTTGTATTGTAAAAAACCCTTCAGTTAACCCTGGATTATCCCAGCCTGGTTCAACATATCTATGTATATGCACCACACATTTACCTCAGTCAACTAGAATTAAATGTGAAATGTTGTGACAAAAGAGGTGTGAAATTAAAGATGCGCTCCGTTTAATATATCTTGCATCTTTTCTTCATAGCTGGCTGCCGGTTGACGCAGTCCCTCTCTTCAAAAGAACCATTTCTTCTTCTTTTTCTAAGGACAAAGGCAAAGTAAATTTGGCAGAACCCACTTAAATATTTTCTCCTTTTGTTTACTTCGCATTTCCTATTTTATACAGCAGAATAAGATAGGGAAAAGAAGAAATAAAGTAGTATGTAGGATGTAGGAGCTGCCTAGCTGGGACAAATTCAGAAGACGAGAACAAAAGACGAGAGAGTAATTTATATTTTTGGAACGGGTTGCGTGTAACATACCAACAGAAATAAAGAGAATAAGATGAACTCTCAACATCAACATCAAAGGTCTAACGATAAGCGTATGTATACAATATATTATGGAATAGAAAATCTAGATAAACTGCCCGTTGTACTCTTTAATATCCCTAATATCCGATTCCTTGATAATATCCATATGATATCACGGGATATGGATAGATGGATAAAAATACCTATATGTATAAAGACACAGGTAGATTCATACATAAAAACCATATTCATATATTATAGCATTCCTCGAATACACAGCCAAAGAAAAAGAGGAAGAAATTCTGACAATGCAACAACGACTTTGACCGGTAATGGAAGATGGATAAAGTGAGATAGAGAAAATTCATTTGTTTAGCGGACATAGACATTAGACATGTAGATATAGAAAAACTGCAGTTATAAATACATAAGCAATGTCCATGTGCCAATCTATGTATTTATATAAAAATAATTTTATGGGTTTGTGTACAATAGAAAAGAGAGACGGCTAGACTGGTGTCTATTTTCCATCCTTTAATTTGAGCCATGAGTAACTTCCTTCCCATTTCTCGAATGACGAACGCTATCAGCTCAGGCTGAACGATTAACGTTAGCATCAGCGATATATGTACATCCATACACACATACGTACATACAAGTGTGAGGAATTCTACAATGATATTCTATGATGAATTCATTGACTGGATCGAACGTCAAAAGTAAATACATTTTGCCTGCCTCTCTCTCTCTCTTTCTCTTGAGGCGAAGGCTTCCTTCCAAAATCACATGCCTGGAATCGGAATCTGAATCGGAATCGAAATCCGACCGGATCTTTCATTTTATTTTTATCTCCGACTCTTTTCACCCATCCAGTAACATGCACTCCAGCTTCATCCAGCTATTAATTCGCCCGATCGATTTCCACTTCCGCAAAACGAAAAAGGCAGAAAAAGATTGTTGGCGCTAAACTTGCAGCTCAAGACAAGAACGGGATTGAAACGAAAGTCGGAGAGTCAGATGATATTTTTTTTCCTTTCGTCAATTAATCGACACGCGATACCAAAGATACTCTCTGCTGCTCTCCCATCTTTTATCCGCCAACTCATATACTGTCTCATCGAGGGGATAATGAAATTTTATTCCTCGCCTCCTTCTTACTTAATTGTATCGTCTGCGGAATTGTACATACATAGATATTTTCTACACAATTACAGTTATGAACTGGCATTTACCTTTGGCGAATTTTACCCACACAATCAACCATTTTGACAGATGATTAGGCCCAATTTTACTGTTGACGTGTGTGTTTGAAGATATGTGTGGCAATAAATGTACCTATTTATAAACACAAAATATGGCTGCGACTTGTGTCAACAGACAATGTCAAAATACATACTAGATCCATAAGGTCAGAAGATGCAATATGTGATGAATGAAACACACACACACACACACACAGAAAGCGGTGGACGTTGGAGCCTCAAGGGTTAAATCTTCAATATTTTCTTCAGATCTCTTGAATTCTCTCTCCAGTACCACTAACCTCATTTAAGTGTATCAACGTTGGAGAGACAGTGGAGAGGCATTGAGTACCTTTGATCTTGAGTGGTAGGTGAGGTAGGTACAGTTGGATAGAGAGTGTATGATGTATTTTATACCAATGCCGCCGACAGCCCCAAGTCGACCACTATACGACCACAACCGCAGACAGACAGAATCAGACCAGACCAGAGGAGAGCCGGGGCAAAAGTCAATCTCCAAGTCAAAGTCAAAGCCAAAGCCCAAAGGCAAAGTCAATTCCAAACGTCGAAATATCATACGTAAAATGTACAACAATATTATATCAAATTTTGTTTGTGTGCACAGCAGAGTATCTTGACCAGGACAAAATGCAATAAATATTCCATGTGACGAAAGAATAGGGCAGCAAATGTAATTGCATTCATTCCCTTTGTCCCCTGTTTTTTCTTTGTCTTCCCTGCCCAAATTTAAACAAGACTAATACCATATCTAAATTAGTATTGTACTGTGTACTACATATATATGTATATGTATACTAAATAACCTTCGAATCCCTTTCAACTTTAACAAGCTAGTATTTTATACAGGTACCAGATTTCCCTTTGTAGGTATTGTAGAAATGATGAGGTAGGCAAAGAATACGGGTGATAAAAATGTACCACTTTTTTCGCTCCATGCACATACAGTAGGATTCAGATGCACCGAGCTCCCCTTGTAGCTTACATTCCAGCCAGAAAAAATCAAAAGTATGTACCCCAACTATATCAGGGCTCGGAATGTAGGATCGATCTCATGTCCCCAAAAAAGCTGGGGAAAAGAAGAAGAAGAAGGAGAAAAGGCTCTAGAAAAAATGGAGTTACGATTGGCACTATTCTCTTTTAATATTTAACTTAATTTCCCTTGATAATAAATACTTGGCTTACTCATTGTACATTAGATGATTTCAAAAAAGACAAAGAAGTGAAAAGTTAACCAGCAAACTCGCCATAGCGTTCCTTTTGGATCACTA